>LSSL01004797.1:0-53323 GCA_001953115.1 Smittium mucronatum
TGGGATTGATCGACATGGCTTTCCTACAAATAGCTGATAGACGCTGAGATCCGTCTGACTGTCGAACGCTGGACTTGTGCACTAGACTATGTCTCAGCTGTGCTAAACGATCGGTTCCTCCTGTTTCTAGATGGTCCTCCTCTGGAATCGCTGTCCTCCGAATCGCTGTGCGCTATCTCCACTACTCCCAACCAAGAATAGTACAACGCTGCGTGAAATTTTAGTCTAGTGTACTTCGAAAAGTACACTATTAAGCCCCTAAACCACGGCAAGATATTTCACTCTTAGGGGTAGTAGATTTGGTATATGTGCATTAATTTTTGAAAATTCCCCTAAGGATCCAAAATAATTTTTGTGTTTTTTAAAATCTGAAAAAAAAATAAAGTATTTCATGAATTCATGTTTTTATTTTTATATAAACAAACCCGTTATTTTTCTAAGTTGTAATATATAAAAATTGATTTTAGGATGTTTGACTTTCATGATATTTTATTTAATTATTCAGCCTGTTAAAAACCAAAACCTAAACGCATTTACATGTAAAAATAGATTTTTTAAAAAACTAGCTTAGTACTATATCATTAATGTATAAAAAATAAACTGAATTTCATGTATTTTAATAGGAAATAGATGAATTTTCCAGTAATTATAAAAAATAGATATATTATAGTTCCCTATTATGATTAGTTTTTTATATTTTGATTAATTAAATTTTTTAATCATTGAATTATTATTAAAATAATTTTGGATTTTTAAAAAAAGATTATCGGATATATTAAATTGCCAAAATTCTGTCTCAATCTTTCTATTTGCTAATCTCAATTTATTTATCTAAAAAATAGAAAAATGAGTGATAAATGAGGTTATTTATTTCAAATTTTCTTCTTAATTAAACGTTAAAAAAGAATAAAATTTATAAAATTAATCAAAAGCGACGGTTTTGGAGGTAAATATACACTAAAAAGATTAATTTAAACGCAAAAGACATAATTTAAAATCTAAATTAATATTCATACACTTCTATAACCATCATAGTTAGGGTTAAGTGTTGAATTAATTTTAATTTAATCCACACGATTTGTATTTATATATAAATATATAAAGGGATATTACAGTTTTTTACTATTTGAAGTTTAAATGTTCTATTTAATACTATTATTCGTTAAAACATCTCAAAAAATATTTTTATCTTTTTAGATTATTTTTTTACAAAAGTAATAAATTAAAAAGCTAAAATATTAGATAAATTGATGTTTTAAATTAAGATATGATTATGAGGTTCCTAAATTTGAAAAAAAACACATAGAAAAACATACTTAATATAATAAAATATATTATATATATTAGATGAAATAATTTATGCTTATTTATAAATAATTCCCTAAAATTAATTTTTTTTCCTGCTTTTGATATTTTTATGATTTGAAACGGTTTAAAAATATTATTAAATGCACTATTTTTTACTTTTTTAAATATAGATCTCATTAAATCCGGGAGTTTTCTTTATTAATTTTTTTTTTAGTTTGATTAAATTATGAATAATGTTGTCATAAAAGCATTTCTCGTTCATTTTCAGAAAAAAATCTCATTTCAATAGCTGTGGTTAATATAGATTTTAATATTTTTTATTTTTTTCAAAATAAAAGATAAGATTTATTATAAGTTCTTAATAGATAAACAATTTAATAGTTTTTTAATAAGTACTAATAAAATAACACTTTACATAACTTTATTATTTTTCATACTAAATAAATCCATTTTAACTATAAAAAAGTTTCAAATTAACACATTGGTTTTTATTGAATAAAGTTTGGGGCTTGGTTATTTTTCACTAAGATCATATTTTGAATCTTTTTAAACTTTTACGAGTAATTGAATTTCTATTTTTTAATTATAATATCCTTTAAATCTTCATAAATGATTTATTTATGGTATTGTTAATTCGGAAATATTATCTTGTAGGTTAATAAAAATTAATAGCATAAGCGTAATGTCAAGAAAAGATAATAACGGATTTTTTTTTTTTAAGAAATAAACTTCGTACTAAACGCGTTTTATACAATTAAATTAAATAATATGGGTTTATAAAATTTAAATTATTATTATTATTTTTATATAGATATCTTCCCCGAGATATTTTCTTGTTATATATCGTAGACAGGATTGGTTGATGTTTTTTAGATTAAATATGGGGTTTAATTTAGTTTAAATTTAATTTGAGAGTAAAATTTTATTAATGTAAAAATGTTGTACAAAAATATTTACTTTTAGAACCAATTCGCTTTTTTAAAAATTTTATTCTTTTTTTTTCAAAAAATTTAAATCAATAAAAAAATTAACTCAATTTTAAATTTAAAAGAAGGATTCAGTATTATTTTTTATTTACGACCAGAAGCAATAGATATTTATATAAAATAAAAATAAAATTTTAATTCTAATCTATAATAAATATATAACTTAGGGATTTATATTTGTTATAAATGGGGTATTATTATAATCAATGAATATATAATCGCATTTTTATCATTTTATTTATATTCGGAAAAATTTAACTACCTTTAAACGTATATTTTGTATCAATAAATTATTTTTTATGTGATTTATTTTGCTTTGAGCTAATCTATTGGTATGATTGTCACTTATTAGTGAATTCCATTTATTTTATTTTATTTTATTAATCTTCTGAAGAATAAATAAGTGATGGATTATATTGAAATAAAATTTAAAAATATCATACAATATTTCAATATTAAAAAATAAAAACCAATTAGCTATTTTTTCACAGTAAATGAATTTAAAATTTAAAATTTGGATTTTTTCCATTAAACAAAAATCCATCAAATAATTAATACTTTATCAAAAAAAAAAATAATCACACAATGGAGATCAATTAGTGATGAAGTTTTAATATAAATGCATGATTTATAACTTTTTAAATTTATAAATCAAATTATTTGAAAACTTTGGATCCATGGATCGGCATTAAATAAACACTCTTTGAACCAAAAGAACCATATAGCAGTTAAAATTAAGTATAAAAAAACTTCAATTTATTTATGTTCACTTTTACATAAAAATGAAAATAAATTTTTATCTATATAGTAAATATTTATTTCATAAATGAATAATATTCTATGTATATGCTGATAAAAATAGTAGTCATAAGTAGCTATTTTTTATATTTTTATTTGAAAAAAATCAATCGGGTTTTTCTACTCCGAGGCAATCAAAGATAATGTAATAATTATTTGAAAAAAGCTTTTTATTGAATAGGT
The DNA here is from genome assembly GCA_001953115.1 of Smittium mucronatum. Lineage (NCBI taxonomy): Eukaryota > Fungi > Kickxellomycota > Harpellomycetes > Harpellales > Legeriomycetaceae > Smittium > Smittium mucronatum. The sequence continues at coordinate 3,276 of LSSL01004797.1, forward strand.
TGAATGTTTAAATTTCTGGTATTTTTTTTATCCCGAGTAAGAAATATAAATTAAAATAATTCTTAGAATTTTTATTATTTTAAAAAACATTTTTGTGATTGTATGTGATTATATTGAAAATTTTAAGCTTTGGATGAAATATAAACAACAAAAAATGAATTAATAACCCTATATTTTTTTAAAAAAATAAACTTCACCGAAAAATTATATCTGATATAATAAAAAAGTGCACATTTTTGCTAAAATTAAATAAAATCTCTAATTTTATTTTTTGAAAAATTTATTGACTTAATTACCTAAATTTTTATAATAAATTCATAATAATTTATGCACATTAAAATTAAAATAGCAAAAATTAGTTTTGTCGGTTTTATTTTATTTTTTTTATATTATCCAGTGGTGGATATTTCATCTATATATCAAATTTTATGTTATTTATCAATGATGAACCCAAATTTTTTTATCAAAGTCACGATTAAATTTATAAAGCAAAAAAAAATACAGATGCTTGAACTTACTTTTACAAATCAAAATTTATGATACATATTAATTCTAGATCGTGTAAATGCAATATAATGATTATAAATATTTTTTAAAAAAATCTAATATAATTCCATATAAATATTGTTTAATACACATTTTAAAATATTATTTTACCAGAACGGGGAATTTTTTTCCCCCTCTATATTTTATTGGAAATTTTTTTATAGATTTTTATCAATTTAAAGAATTATATCTATAATTCCCTTCAAAATGTGTATTTATTGGGCTATTTTATCTGTAGCGAAAAAGGGTTTAAGACACATAATTAAGGGATTTAAAAAAAAAAATTTAATTAAAATTAAAGTCCAATAGTATCTTTTTTAGTTTATTTTTATCTTTATTAAATTATCCAAAATTCCTAGTCAAATATAGTTTTTTTTAATCATAATTATAACTGAATTAAAAAACACTCATTCTTTCTAATTATATATATATTATAAAATGATAATTTATCAATAAAATGATATAAAAAAGTGGATTTTAATAAAAGATATACATTTTATGCCAAATTTCATAATATGAATTTTTGTTTAATTATTCGTTATTTGTTTATATAATTTTAATTTATGGATATTAATATTTTTAATGCCCCACCATAATTCAAAAAAAAAATTGATCATTAATTTGCAATACTATGATTAATTTATAAAATATAATTTGAGTTGTAGATAATTTTTTGCTTCAAAAATTTATCCAATCTAACTAAACAGTTATAAGATATTTTTAAATAATTTCAAACGAGGATTAAAACTTGGAATTTTATAAAAAAAATATATAAAAAAGAATATAATATCTATAATTAAATTAAATTTTAACTACTAATAATATGAAATAGTATTTTAAAACAAACTATCTTGGCATAAATAACTTTTTTAATCAATAATAATTATTTTCTTATATTTTATAACAAGACTGAATTATAGCCGATTTTACACATCTGGTTTAAATTATTTCACATAAAATTTATTTTAAATAAATTTACGCATATAAATAGAATATATCTAAATCAATATTTTTTTCATGAACTTCTAATCATAAAAATATTTTGAGAAAAATAATAAAAAATATATTACTTTTATGTTAAACATTTTTTTTATTTCTTAAAAGTTTGTGGATTTAAAGAGCTTTTTTATAAGATTTTTTATTTATTTATTTAATTAAAATACGAAATTGATGTTTATCAACGAAAATAAAATTTAGTTATATTTTTACAATTTTTATGCATTAATAAAAACTAAAAAAAGGGCTAAAATAGCACTTTTTTTGAAAAAAAAGAAAAAAAATCATTATTAATTTTACAAAAATATAGAAAATATATAAATTACAGTTATTTATCATTTTTAGAACTATAATTTCGAGAAAAAACTTCTATTTTACCGCTATTTAATTTTAATGGAATTTTTTCCAAAAATTCGAAAGAATTTCTACAGGAAAAGTATTGTCCTTAAAGTCTATAATCATTATTTTAAAAAAATAATAAAAAATTACGTGAAAATTATAAATCAAAATATAAAGGAAGTAATTTTTAAAATTTTAAATACAGTTTCTGGACAAAATTATGGGAAATTAGACATAATGACAAATGATCCGTAAATATATAAACTAAATAGACAATAATAATTTTTCCCACCTAATTACACGCGCAAATATCGTTAAAAAACCGCAGAAAATTTTCCATTTAAATATTGGTCGTAAAATTCTTATTAAAATCCCATTCACCAGATTTAAAAATGAAAAAAAATTCTTTTTCAAAATATGCTAACTTATTTGCTAATAATATTTAATCCTAACCAAGCCCCTATGAATCATAGCATTTTTTGTTCTTAATATGATATTTATTTACAGCAATTTTTTTTGGTATGTTGTTTTTCTATATTGAAAAATTCCACATATGGATTCAATTCAAAATAAATCAAAGACATCTTTCTTATATTTGTGCTTGCCTTTAAGATTCTGGATAAAAATTATTTATAAACTCAATGGAATAGAAGGTTATTTTTTCATATAAGTAGTTAAAAAAATAAAATATTTGGGGGCTATATAGCCTCCATTATTTTACATCTTAATTTTTTATTGGTTTCTTAGATCTTTCAATCCAGTGTGTCAAATGCTATGATTTACTAAATTTACAAAAAAATATTTGTTAGTTTCGAAAATTAAGCCAACAGAAAGATGATTTTAAAGCTGAAATCAAAAACAGCATATATATTGGACATGATAATGGCACAAAAAGACCCGCCGATGATGAAAGAGTTGAATAAAATAAAACTGTTATTTGATTTGTGGTCCTTGTTTTGAATTAATTCGATTTTTAATCTAAAAAAACAAATATAAGATGGTAAAAATGAATTTGGCAAATGCTTTTTTTTTCTTTTTTGCGGATTTTTAAATAAATTCTCGGGTGAAAATTGCTGGTTAAAATTAAATGCATCTGTTTTTTAGAGGATTTACTGATTTTTCAACATTTCATCTTTTTTTTTTTTCGAGGTTCTTTCTTTCTATTAACGCCAAAAATTTTTAAAAAATCTAGAGAATAATTTCTATAAAATCTACAATATATTGAAGTTTTATCTATGAATTTAGAATAGCTCAAAATATTAAATATTAATTATAATAGAAATTAGGAATTTTTTAGCTTGACTGTCTCAAATGTGGCCATTTATGCTAAAAAAAATTCCAGAAAATTTATTCAATGAAAAAAATATGTTTATTTTTTCTCTAAAGTGGCTACGATGAACGCAAAGAATTTTTTTTTCATTTTAACGAAATTTTTTTTATTTTCTTAGTTATAATTTAAAATAAAATAAAACTTATGTTTTAATTAAATTGAAAGCCCACGAATATAGTTCATTATAACTGTTATTTAACCATACACCCGTAAAAGTTACTGTTAGTCTAATCAAACTTTTGTTTGAAATAAATCATACTATCATACTATCATTATATTTTATATATCTTTATCTTAATTTATATTCAAATAAATTAATTACAAAGTATTCAAATCAAGGTGAAAATATTTTTTACAATAAAAAAAATACTATTGAATAAAAATAATGTGAAAAAAAGAATATTTTTCTGAAAAAATTCACTTTAAATAATTAAAATTTATTTTTTTTATCGCCACTTATATAATTTTCTAATCCTTTGTATACATTAATAATAAATTTATCAGATAAAACAAATATAATTATATAAAAAAGTTTCAAACCTTAATTAATCATTATAATAGTTTATTAGTAATAATTTATGTCTGGTATGGGTAAATTCAGTTTTAATTTATTAATATGTTTTATGTAGAACTTTTCGATATAGTCTTTATCGGGAAAGATCCCAATATCCTATCATCCAGAAATTTTTTCGTACTAATATGTCAAAGTTAGCTTTTAAACAATAAGATATCTGTGTATTAAAAACAATTAATGTTAAAAGTAGTTTAAAGCCCCATCAAGATTATCATATTATTCTTTTTGGTTATGATCTGAAGATTTTTTTAACATATATATATTTTTTAACTATTTGTCTTTTTTTGAGAAATTTGAAGGCTATGCACATAGCTTTTTCTTTTTTTATTACTTTTCCTTTCTAAATATATAAAAAAAATGTGGTTATCGCGAAAATTTTATTTAGTGGTCTTCAGAATATTTTAAAAGTTCTTGAACCAATATAATAAATAAAGATCTTATTAAAATATTTAGCAAACATTAATATTATATTTTTAATATACCTTTTATTAATAAAAACATTAATAGAATGATTATTATTAATATTTATTTATTTATATTTAACAAAAAGGAAAAAAAAAATTGGGTTAATTAAATTTTAATATTAAAAACAATAAATTAAAATAAAACGAACTTAAAAGCATCCATTTTAAAACTAATGAAGAGATTATTATTTCATTTTGGGCGGTTAATTATATGTATAATTAGTAAAAAAAGTTTATAAAGAAAAAGAATGGTAAATTAGGTCAGATTATATATATTATTAAAAGGATTTAAGTTTCTAAATTAACTTTACTTTTTGTGAAAATATTCTATTGAGACTACATTTTTTTCAATTATTTATATCTATACTTTAATATTTCATATTAATTATTTTCAGGATTTAAAGAGTGTTTTTAAAAATAAACAATGTTGCTTAAATGGAAAATCGAGTTCAGTACTTTATAAATCTTTTTCATAAAACAATACGAGGAAATGAAAGCATCCAATCAAAATAAATTCTTATATCCAATAAAAATTTTATTTAGACCAAAAATTATAATTACACATAGGTGGTTAAATCACAAGTAAAATGGTCGAACAGCTCAGGTGTTCAATCTAAATTAAAAATTTAAATATATATCAAAAAAAAAAATCTAACCTAAGAAAAATGATATATAATTCCTGAATTTTTTTGAAATTAAAAATTATTTATTATTTCTTAATAAGAAAAAAATAATATCGAATAAAAGATATATCCATTTAACCCATTAAATAATCCCTTTTTTTTTGAATTTTATGTCTTATTATTTCAAATTGTTTATCTCGTCTTTATAGAAACATGACCAGAGAACCTTAGTTTTGATTTTATTTGTCAAAATATTGGGTTTATTTTATTTTATTTTATTCAAGCTTCATTATCGTATCTCTCTGTTACATGCTATTGAAAAATTCACAGTTACCTTAAAGCTTATTATAAGTTTATTTAAAGAAAAAATCTTTTAAACAAAACTGAAGTATAGCTTACTAATTAAAGGGTGTTTATTTATTTATTAATAAAAGAAATTAAAAAAAATTATAAAGGGATTAGATTTATCGAAAATCTTAAAATAAAAAAAGTTTTATATTGATTTTACTATAAAGTTAAGTATAAAGTTTTGTAAGGTTGAAAAATAATACAAGTAATGGTTTTTTTCAATTTTTACATTGGGTTTAAATAAGGTTTAAATCACTGTTTTAGATGAATTTAAAAAAAAAAATTCAACGACCTTAATTATTTAATTTTCAGTTTCTTATAGTTTGTATTATTATTTTTACTGATAATTCAGGTATCTGATTCATAATTCATTAGAATCCTTTTTGTGTACGGTATTTTTATTTTATTTGAGATTACTTTTTTATTTTGATATAGAGTTTCCTGATTTAAAGTTTAACTATTTATTCTAAAAGGGTATAATTTTGAAATAATTATTATAATAAGATTGCAGATTTTTTTAAAAAAACATCATTACTAAAATTCATATACTTTCTTATTATAAAAACTAAATAAAAATCCGGTTGATGATAAAATTAATTAAAATATACAGCTAGCTTGAATTTAAAGTGGAGTTTGAATCAAAATTTGTTTTTATGAGGTTATTACATTTTTATTTACAAAAAAAAAGTTAATTCAGATAGTAGCTTTTTTTAAAACATTAGAAATAAATTTTCCATGATGAGCACTGTTTTATATTTCAGCCAAATAAACTAAAAAAAAATATTATTATAACATAAAAGAGTATGAAATTAATTCAATATACTCTTTAAGCTGTATATAAATAAATAAATAGAAATTTGAAGTTATTTATAAATTAAAATAACAAATTATTACAATAATTTGTTTTTTTTAAAAAAAATACATTTTTAACATTTATATTAGAAACATTTCGTTAATTTATGGTTATCCATATTTGGTATTTGGGTTTTTATAATAGTCTATTTAAACTACTCTTAATTAAAATAATAAACATTTGGAAATAATTTTTCAAATTAAAGACTATTTCTTGTAATATTTATAAGGAATTTGCTATCTTATATTTATCTGTTAATAAAAAAAACATTAGAATCATTAAAAAAATTATATGTTCAAAACATTATATTTCTAATATTATTTAAATTTTTGAATAAGTAATCATATATAAATTTTGTTTGGATGTTATACCCCCTGGATTTGATAGTTTTTTCATGAATTTGAATTCTACGTGATTTTAGTCCGATTTTTTGGAGAATATTATTAGAGGGCTATAAAATTTTAATAACGAATGGAGTAAATGCGTTAATCAGAATTGTAAATAAAAACATTTTTATTCAATAAAATGGTTATTTTTTATTTAAATTTTAATCCAATTATATCATGTTATATTTTTATCAAAACCTAGATGGTTGAGCTATATTACTCATTTATTGCTTGAGTTTGAACAATTTTTTTTATTAAATACAAACAATAAACTATTTTTTCACTAAAAATACAATTTTTTTACGAAAACTGAATAAGTTTTTTCATATCAGACTAACATTGAATTATTAAATTTTGTCAGGTATTGAAATTTTTTCATGACAAATCAAAATTATTATAATCACCAGTACAAGTGATTAATTAAGCTCAAAATTATATGATTTATATTTTGTATTATCATTATATTCACTCAAAATCAGGTTTAAAGAAAATTTAAATCTTTAAAATATCATATATTAAAATATCAATTTTAGCAAAAAAATTATGATGATTTTTTTATAATTATCCTGAAATAATTAGAATTTTTATAAATTTTTCTTGATTATTTTATATAATAAAAATATATCACACAATAAATAAATATCAAAAAAAAATAAAATAAATCGCATCAACAGAAAAGATATCATATCCACTCAGGTATCACTTCGCGTACAACATATCTATCACATTTATTAAAAAAAAAAATTTAACATAATACCTACTTTTTTAGTAATATATAAATTATATATTTTTACTTTAAGGAAATCTAGTTTCTTATATGAATTTCCACCAAGTTCGGCTTAAAACATTTAAAAAAAAATTATATAAAAAATACTTTTAAAACATTAATATTATTTTCAAGGTTTAATCTTTTGAAATAAACATAAATAGGGATAACTGTCTAATAAAATATGTATTAATAATTTTTTCCCATAATAATATCAAGAATATAAGGAAATAAAAAATTCGAAATCAAAATAAACCTTATTAAACTATTTTTATTAGAACCATCTAAAAGAGTTAATTTTAATTGGTTTTAAACATAATTAAGACTTTTAGATTTTATAAAAATTTCTAAATAACCTCAAATTGATTAAAATAAAGATTCTCTGTCCAATCATTTATTAAATTAAGATAATCGAAGATCTTACTCTTTTTTTTTCAATTTTTGTGATGGCGCTACAAATTTCCTCAAAACTCGGAAATTTTTCTCAATTTTTAAACAGAAAAATATTTTCATTAAATTTTGTTAATTTTTATCAATACTTCTGGATTTCAAAATTATGATAATTATGCAAATATTAGTACTAATAATAATTTTTAACTATAAAATTTTTTTCAGAAGAGAAGAATTCATGTATTTTTCTGAATAAGGAGTTTTTTATTCTAGATCGTTTGTGTTCTGCAGAAATTATTTTTCAAAAATATAAAAATTTGGAAAATCAAAAATTAAAATCCCAAAACGTGAAAAAAAATTTGAATAAAATTAAAAAACAGAATTTTTCAATGAAATTGCGGAAAAATGGATAATTTTCTCGGATAATAAATATAATTTCAATAAAAATCAACATTATATTCGTTTTAACGAATCAGAATATTAATGAATATATTTTAAAGTAGAGATAAAATGCTTAACGTAAATTTTATCTAACAACCTATAATATTATTAATAGTGAATTTGTTTTCAAATAAATTAAATTTATCGAATAATCAATGTAAAAAAACTTTTCAGATTATAAGTAGTTTGATATTTTAGTTTTAATATCTTCGGAAAAATACTAATTTTTTTTGGTAAATTTACATTAATTAACCATTTTAAGCAATAGTAATGGATTTTCACTAGGTTGTATATTATTTTTTAAAACACCAGTTATTATTAGCGATCATTAAATTTTATGAAAAATAAAAATAAATGATCGAAATTATGCGTTAAATAAAACGTAATTTTATGGATCCGTGATAATCCAATTGAAAAATATGTGAAAGATTTTGAAATCTATGAAAATATTATTTGGAAACGATAATGATCAAAAATAAGAATAAATCAGCTTAAATTGAAAATATAATTGAATTATTATTACAAAAATTCGTAAAAATACAAATAATAAACCAATCGATATAAATTTTCATAAAAATTACAAAGAGAAAGTCATAAAGAGATTTTGATAAACTAGATTTAGATAAGATTAAAAAGAATTTAGGAGTAATACAAAGATTTGATCCTTTACTATAGTGTAATTTTAAATAAATATAGGAAATATTTTTTAAAATAAAACAATGAAAATAATTCATAAAAGCTATTATAATTACCTTAAAATCAATGAGGAATGAAAATTGCTCACCAGTTTTGATTTAGGTTGATAATAGAATAATAAAAACGTGAAAACCGAAAAAGATTAAAAAATATAAAAAATATTTGACCCAGAATAAAGGCACTGATTTTTTAATAGAATAATTACGAGCGTCAATTATTAGGATAATAAGCGCAGAATTTCCCAAAATTTACTTATAAAATACCCTTTTCCAGATAGTTTACTAACTTTAAAACAATTAAATTCTCTTTTTTAGCTTTATTCATATATATATATAAAGAACCTTAAAAAAAAGAGCATAAATTATATAAACTTTATAAAAAAAATTATTAACTTTAGCAAAAAAAAAATGAAACAAGATACTTCAAAATTTCCAGGATTCAGTTCAAGCAGGATTATGTAGAGGAAATCCTTTCAAACAATAACACTGAAGAGAAAGGAGGTCCTTGAGTCAGGAAACTCTCTACAAATATATACCAAAAAAGATCAATATATATATAAGTTAGAGGATATAATTTTCGTTGTTCACAAAAACCTAAAAAATAATTATATATAAAGGGGTTTACTTTTGCAAATATTAAAAAAAAAATTGACTAAAAGATAATTGTAAAAAATACGATTTAACGAATTTTTTTCCTAAAGCAAATAGTATACTGTGTTATCGAATAAAAGATCAAAAGTCTAGCAAAAGTGCTAATTTTTTTAATATTATAAATATATATATATTTTTAGAGAATTATTTATAATATTAAAATACTGGAAAAAACTAATATATATATATATATATATATATGAAGAGGGTTTTTTTTGGTCTGGAGAAGACTTTTTCCACAAAGCTATGCGGTCCTTTGAAGCTTCAACTTTTTCCTACGAATTCCCAGTAGATTTCTGAAAGCTAGTACAATTTTCTGTAGTCATTGTATTTCACTTTTTCGGTTATAAAAACAAATTTTTTTGAGACTTATTGTGATAAGATGTTGTTTTTTGTCTTTTTTTTTATTGTGGGGTTTTTTTATTGCTAAGAAATAATATTAAAAGTAGTACTTAAATGAAAGTTCTAAAGAGTTAATGTCTTTAGTTACTTTCAGTGTCAAGAAATTTTTATTTAAAAATTGTCAAAAATTATTTGAAAAAATATAATAAGTTTTTAATAAATTTTAAATGTATCTGAAGGGCGTTTTCTTCATGAGAATTTGGCTGCAGAATCTTTTATACAGTAATTTTTTCGTATAGTATTTATTTCTTTATGATATTCAATTTTTTATTTTTATTTTTCTTTGATATATTATAACATTATTAAATTGTTTTTTTTTGGAATTTTTTTTATCCCTTTGTAAATCAATATTTTTGAATTATTTTTAAAAGAAAACGACTTATTTGCAAATTGATTTCTTTGCAAACTAATCTTTAGTTAATTATCCTCCATTTCCCTATTTGTAGGTAATCGACGTCGATTTAACAAAATCCTTAATTATGATTGTAATTGTGGGAGTTCAGTTATTTCCTAATTAAAACTTACACAAAATATATAAAAAAAAGAAAAAAAAGTGTTTCAATTAAAAATATCTTTGAATCTTTCTGGATTTTTGATGAATTTTTTTGATCAATCCGGAAAGTTTTATAGATATCTTTTGGGGCTAAAAAAAAATTAAGAGAAGAAAAATTATGACAAGTCATAAAAAAAACTCAGTATACTCCATTTCTGCCAATCATTTTTAATAAAACAATAATTAAAGAAATATTCTGTTTTCATAATACACTAAAATATGTTTTTTCCGTATTAAAAATCATTATTAACAGCCGGAATAACATAATTAACAAAAGATACCAAATAAACATTTGTCTTTTAATCTATATTCGTTGAATAAAATAAAATAAAAAATTCTTTGCATTTAATTTATTCCAATTAATAATATTAGACATAAAAAGGTTTCTGAAATGGTTTTTTCCCGAATAATAGATTTATTTTGTTAAATAATAATTCTGATTATTTTTTTGAATAAAAACTACACTTTAGTTAAATGATATTAGTTTTTGGCACTTAAATATTGATTAGATTAAAAATAAGGTACATTTCTACTAAAAAAACCTAGTTACTTTAGGCAAAAACAGCAAAAATAATTATTTGTTGATAAATTAAAAAAATTTAAGCGAAATTTTATTATATATGAGTCAGATAAATCTGAACATATATATTTTTATCTATATTTTAGAATTTTTACAATATTTAGCTATGTTTTGAATATATTTCTTTAAAAAAAAATTAAAAGCCGAAATTGTGCTAGTTAAAACAATTAGGATATATATATATTAATATGAGTACTTATTAACTGTTTAAAAATCGGATTCTAAAAAAGTTAAAATTGTTTCAGGAAAAACTAAATATGATTAGAAGAAAGGTGGAAATGTTTTATTAAAATGAAGCATGATTTTGGAAAGTTTTTAAAGTCACGTCTCATATTGTAAAAATAATTGAAAATATAATTAGGAAATTAGGAAATTATAATCAGATATATATTAGATCCATAGAATGGAGCTAAAATACTAGCTAATGTATTTTTGTTTTTGAAAGCTCGATAATTCGAATATTATGATATTTCTAAAATGTATAAAATGCATTATAGCAATTTTTTCTTTTTTTTCACCATTAAATAACATTATTCTGGGAATAGCTGAATATTAAAGTATGCATATCAGCTTCGAAATTAACATGGAAATACAAGACATTTCACTTCTAGGAAAATAATTAAATATAAGATTTTTTTTATTTATGATTGGGATGATTTTTTCGAAATATAGAAACAAATTTAGTTTTTTTTAATTCTTATTACGAAATTTCCAACTCAATATAAATGTTATTTAAGATTAGTACCATTTTAAATATTATATCTTTAAAAAATAATCCAAGAATACATCTTTGTAAAAAAATGAACCCAATATCACTCATAGGAAAACTAATGGGATTAAGAGCTTATCAATTTTTTTTTAAAAAAACATACCATCGATGATAACCCAAACTAATATCATTAATTAGTTTTTAAAAAATATTAGCTTATATAGTAAAATTAAAACCACAATTAAAAAAATACTTGGGGAATTATATTTGAATACCAAAAGTTAATAAAATTTAAAAACGGTATCTATATTTGGTTATATATAAGTATAGATGGAATCCCAAGTTTTGTATTTCGATATTTAAAGCTAAATTAGATTATAATTCGGAGAAAATCTTAATCGACGAATATCTATAATAATATTTTTAAACTATAACAATTTTTAATTTTTATAAGGAATTTATTAAAAAAATTTAATTGCTAGATAAAACTTTTAAAAAAATTCAAGAAAACCGAAAAAAGAAAATTATAAAAAAATTATAACCCACATTACTTTAATGCTCTAGCAACTCCGTGCACACTTTTAAACTTTCCCAAATCAAAGGTGTTTTTTTTTTCGAATTCTAGTTAGCTTTTAATGTAACTGACTTTAATTTTAGGAAACCATTTCTATTTTTCTCTGGTTTTTTATTATTATTCGATTTAGCTTTTTTTGAACTCGAGTGTGAAATGATGTATTTGTTAGCCAATACGAAGTAGAGACATATAAATTTTATCCAAGAACCGGGGGAAAGTGCAAGGATATTAATTATAAATGACCAAACAATTGGATCTACACGATCTATAGAGCTAACCGCTTATTAGCTTGTGAAAGGATTCAAATAATATAAAAAATAAGTCTGACAGAATACTTTATTATTATTATTTTTTTCTTTTGGGAATTTATTTACAATATTTATAAATAAAAAACCCTAAAGTAAAAATAAAATAAAAGGAGAAAATAATCATCAAATTTCATCCCACTCCCTCTGTTGCTCCAGCGGTTAAGCGTAGCAATATAAGAAGGGGGTTTCTTTTGAAAAATTTAGAATTTCTCAATAACCCAAACTGGTCCCAAAAGTGGATCGGATTTCTGTTAGTGAAATTTAACATTTTCTATTCCATGTTAATGAGAATTAAGCGAATCGCTAGATCAAATTTTCAGTAAGCTGTATTTGTTGATCAAAAAATGATATATGCTTTTTGCAACGCAGGCTCTGAATGGGATGGTCACTAAAAATGACTAGGATATCTAGCTGTAAATTTGAGGAATTTGATAATTTGGGAGGGTTGAGTGTTTGATAACTGATTAAAAATGGGCTGAATTTTACTATCCATCGTTCAGCACCGATATTTAACCCACTTTACTTTAAATTTACATTCCATTTGTTTTCTCGAAATTGCCAAATGTATTTTCCAAGATATAGCAAATGGCAATGCAAAGGGCTTACTGGCGTAAAATAGAAAAAGCATTAATCATAAAAGAAGGGAGATCATATATGCAAATGATTATGTGTGTTTCCGAATCTATAGGCAAATTTGTGATTAAATGGTATGCATTAAGTTAAAGTTTGGGTCCCAGCCAATTGGATTATAAAAAATATTAATCGCGTATCTTTATTATTCAGCAAATGTTTAAAGTTTGGTTTATTGCAGCTACATTTCAATCAAATTGTAGTTATATTCCTATATTGTAATTCTAATGTCGGATTCAAACACACAAACATATGCTTTCCTTTTTCTGGCATTCATCGGTTGCGCGAGATTATCTTATAGTCTAGCCGATTTAAATAAGGGCGATTCGGCTTCAGGCGAGTGCTCACAGCTAGAGCCGGTAGATTCACTCGATGTAGATGCCAATTTTAAAAATGGTTTTTATCGAGGTGTCAAAATAGATGACTGGTCGAAGGAAACCCTGAAAAAATATTCCAAAGAGTTTTCACTTTTGATGCTCTATTTATCCGAGAATTACCTTACTCAATCCGCCTCTGAACGGGCTTTAATTGATATATCCGGGAACGTCCCAAATTTACGTTTGCTTCTAAGCTTCATCGATGTTAAAGGAGATTGTACTCTCAAGCATAAATCACTGTTTATTCTCAGCGTTTTATCCGAAGAACAAGATTTTTGCACGAAAATCTTGAATTTAAATATATTAAAACCACTTTGTCTTAAAATAGGTTCTAATTTCAGCGTAGAATCAAGTGATTGTCAATACTACTCTTCCGAGATCATATACAATTTAATATCTAAGAGTAATTTCACCATACTAAGATATCATTTTCAAGCTTTTCTCATACCCAACATTTTTCTTTTATTTTATTTTATACAAATAGTCTTCTATTCCTTTTTTCAACTTTTATGTTTTGCTTCTGTAGGGAAACAGTCCGTTCTCAAAAATTCCGAATCAACTTTGTCTAATATTTTGATCCCTTCGATTCTTCCCGTGTTTAGAAATTACAATCTTTATAATTATCAGATGATCATAAATGTTATTTATGTAGTCCATGAATTATCTTTCAGCGGTGGGTCCCCTTAATTGATTCTGTTTTATCTTGTATTTTTACGATAATTGTTTTAATTTTTTTTAGAAAGGCTTTGTTCTGTAATGTTCAAAGAAGGAATACTAATCGGGATTGTTAATCTTCTAAATTCTTTTACCAGTGATCCTAAGATCTTTAGAATTCTTCTTGAAGTCTCTGTTAGAATCACCACGTCTTCGGGAGTGGAAAATTGTAATGATTTTAATACTATATAGATTATAAACTCTAATTTATATTGGTACCTTTCTTCAAATATTTGTTTCGGATCTAGCTTCTAAACGAGAAAGTCTAAATATATTGATAAATATGGGGATTGCCGATACATTGTGCTCAATGCTTTTTAATGGTAACCAACTAATATGGCCTTTCTGTAAATTTACTAATATATTCAATTACTTTTTCTTTTATTAGAGGACCAACTCATTGTTTCATGGGGAATTGGCATGATTCACGAGCTAGTAATTAATGATGTCGGTCACTCAGAATTTAAATCCTTTTCAAATTTTATTAAACTCCTCACAAACCACATTACTACTTCAAAAGCTGCGTATGTTAACGGTCTTATATTAAGAATATTTTGGTATCTACATAATGACAGACAGAATGATGGCAAATTCACAACAGAATTAATTAGTCCTCCAGTTCTGACGAGGATTCTAGGTCTTTTAACCCAGCGTGATCACGAGACTTCGTATTGGGCCTTGTCTCTAATTTCTGGTGTTTCTAATAATGGTATATAACTAATTCTTCATTATTATCTTTCACTTTTTTAAAATTACCCTTTTTTATATGAATCAACCTGAATTTTGTATTGATATTTTTAAATACACTACTTAGCTAACACCCACCCTTGGATTATCAGCAGTTCTATTTTTAAGGGTGTTATAAATTTGTTAAAAGTAGAAAATTCTTACAATCCCCAAATATGCTATTCCTCCACCATAATAATAGCCAATCTTCTCAATTCATGTAAAATATAATTATTTATATTCATCTACCATAATATTCAAACAATCCTCTCTTTTCCGCATTTTTTAGGCGTTGTTGCCAAAAATCTCGAAAAAATTCCATACTTTAAGGATCTTTTTTCTCTATTGGTTAACCAAGGAGTTCCAGATACTACCCTTAATTTATCTCAATCATTGGCTGGCTACGTAATTTTGGCAGGTATTGTGCCCAAAAGCAAGATTATTCCTATTTGATTCTTTGCACCCTTATATTATTTTAGCTATAAAACTCATAATATTTTTCACATAAATTTTTTTAGGAAAGAAAAAAGTATCTTTATTTAGCCTCAAGTTAAAGCATGATCTTTTCAAGCTTTTGTTGGATCAAAAGCTTGATAGAATTCAAATCCAAGCGGCAAAAACCATTTCATCTTTACTTAGCACAGGTATTGCAGCATCGAATTCTTATTATTTTGTATCCAAAAACGTGAATTAAGCATTTGAATTTTATCTTAGGGTTAATCAACCAGCCCTTCGCGACAAAAGAAGGTGCTATACCTTTTATTAAACATTTTTTGCGACGAGGTGATGCCCTCCTAGTCGACATAATCGATGATATGGATTTACTTCCTCTAGATTCTAATGGAAATCCTAAATTCAGAGATTCAAATGATAAACCAAGGAAACTAACCAAAGTTATAAGCCGTGAGCTTTGCTGCATTGAGGCTCTTCCGATAGTATCTACCTTTTATCTTGGTAAATCTGAACTTCCTTCAATCAGTTATTCCCGGGATTCCGCAAACAGTCACATCCCATCAATTTTATTAAAATCTCAACATCGATTGCTAGATATTTCTGCTTTAATGATTGGAATTCTTTTAATAAAGTTCTTCTCGCACCATAGAGCTCCATCAGGTCCAGGTTTAGATTATCTTTTAGAGCTTCAGAAATCCATTAAAGATATTTATACACAGGAATCTCCGGACATATCAACAAATCAGTCTGGACCACTGTCTATTTTTAACAATATTATGTCAGAAATATCTTCTGGGAAGTTTGATCTCAACTCCCTAGTTTGCCTACACAAATTCGAAAAAAAACCTGAATTAATCTACCCTAGACTTTCCAAAATACCTGTGTCCCGGTATAAGGACCGCTTTTTTGTGAGTCCACCCAAATCCAACAAACAAACAACTAGCGAATGGCTAAAAAATTTACATCTTACTTCTGAATTGACACTTCTTCACACATCAGTATCTGCTATTCCATCTTTGTTTTGTATATCCAGCATAAACGATCAATTATCATTGATACCTATGGTCATAGACTTAGCGTTTGTTTTGCACAAATGTCCTTTTGTAGCCAGAGGCTGCGAACTAAAGTTATTCCAATCTATTCCAATGGCTTTAATTCCGCCCTCCAACGTTAACCAGATACTCGATATTTGTTACGGATATTCTCGCATGAACCATTCATTTATTTCCGCTGCATCCATTCTTAATACTGATGATACCGGTATCAGTTTTTTAAAATATAGAAATTGGATGGATTCTCTTGATGTTAATTTAACGAAGAGTGTGCCCGAAAACATTATCATGACTGAATCATTAGTCGACATTTCTATATCGCAATGTGTTAACATTGTTTTACACGCTGGAAACCATTTTTCTTCTCATTTATACTCACCCCAGATATCGATTTTGTTATCAGATTCTATTTTAGGGCAATTGATCTCTTCAAATATATGTACATTCAACCCACAAAGATTACCAACGTTAGATGCAGCTAACTGTTTTATTCCTTCAAAAGTGGCTTTACAGGCGTGCGGATACCCGATTAAAATGTATACCAGCGAGCCAAATGGGAAATTAAAGCAATTTCTCCCCACTATGGTTTCAAATTCAAGGATTTTTAATCCATCCCACGAATTTCTTACGGTTTTCTCCATGTACCCTACTGAATCTAGTTCCGGGATTCATTCTTTTTCAACTATTATTCTTAGCTCCGGATTAATGCAAATTGGGTGGATCTCTGGAAATCCCGATTTCTATCCTGTTGTAGGAAAAGGGGTGGGTGACGATTTTGATTCGGTATCCTATGACGGATACCGCCAACGACGATGGTATGGAACTTCTGCGAAAAATTCATATGGAGAAAAGTGGGAGACTGGTGATATAATATCATCTTCAATAAATCTGGATGAAGGAACTGTTGAATTCTATAGAAACGGTAAAAGTTTGGGTATTGCCTTTGGTTCCGGGGCAGAAAATCCCAGTGTGGAGGTTATTTCATTACCCAAAAACAGAAGATGGTTTCCAGCTGCATCATTATCATCTAACCAGGCACTGCAGTGGCTTCCATTCAGTCCAGATCCAATTAAAGGATCATTTCTGTCCCAATATGCTCTTTCTCAAAGTCCTTTCGGAAATGGATTTTATCCTAAACCCCAAACCTCTTATTCCCACATACGCTTTGTTTATGGTAACCGCTCTAATGGAGATTTAAGTATTTCGAGTTTTCCCATGGTCTACAGCAGAATTAATGGAACAAATGATTATTTGATTCTATCTTACTTACCTAATTTTAATTCCAATTCCGAATGCAAATCGACATTCCATGAGAATGATAGCTCGTGGTTTTTGGCTCTAATCTCGCAAATCGAATTTAAAGCTTGCTATCAGGATCTACTGGGTTTTCTGTGGACGACTTATATGAGCTCTAAAACAAATATAGTTCGCAGCAATTACGACTGTACATACTCAAACCTGTCCACACTACCATGTAGACATCTATATAAATTGTCGGGTACATTTAAATTGGGAAGCTGGCTAAGTTTCGAATTTGATCATCTAGAATCTATTGTTAAACTCATTTCCAATGGGACTACATTGTCTAAAAGCCCATTCTTTCAATATCCCGCCATTGAATCTCCAGAATTTGACCATGAAAATAAAAACCCATGCTTTTGGGGGGCAGAAAACACAATATCATTCGAAATGAAATATTGAAATAAATCTATGCTTTTTTCCCAAGAAAATATAAAAAACCAAATTTTAGCTTCTATGGCACATTCATGAATGGTGATTAAATAGGGTTGAGTGTGCAATATATTGATGTTTTTTTCCGAATAAACATCTCTTTTAGTAGATTTTAAAATTTTATAGACTTCCAACGTGTTTATAACAAAGATATATGATTTAATATTCCTCTAATTTTGTGTTTATAGTATTGCAAATAGAGCTAAATAAGGTCATATCCATCGATTTATATAGATTTGTGAATATGCAGCAATTTAATAGTATACAAGTCTGGGAAGAGGATTGAAGTTATTTAAAAGAGCGATTAAACCCCCTCCCTCCCCAAATTTTTTCCCCGCTCCCATTAATGCTTAATAATTATCACAATTGATCTATCTTACCAATTTATTCGATAATATCTATAATTTCTGATCTAATAATAGCATTGATTGTAAAATCAAAGCCATTTTTGAACATTCAGCCCTGAAAGGGCTATATACCAAAAGGTCGTTTATAACCCCTTTATGAGATTTTTTTTTGTTTTTTCTATTTTAATTAAATTTAGGATATAAATTGGAGTAGATATCGATATAATTTTAAATTAATTATAGATATTGATTTTTTTTTTCCTTTATGGATTAAAACCCCAAATAGTTTATACAATTAATTTTAGTTCGAAAGCCTGGAAATTTTGATCGAAAGAAAAAAGCTAAATGATCAACCAATTATTCACAAACAGGCACCATATAGGGGATAGTAAATTCAGGAAGTTAGACAAAGCTTTAAGCGTTGTTTTCAAATAAGCAAATTAAATTCATGGAAATCGGAAAAAATCGAATAGTTCAACTTAGACGGCTCAGCGTCTGACTAATTCAAAATTCTTCAAATGGAAATTAGAATTTTATATCCCTTTTTGAATAAAAAATAATTGTGAGAGGTAATTTAGCATCTATTTTTAGTGTGACAAAAAATGGGAAAAAATACTCAGGAAATGAATTGAGCTATTTTCACTCAAAATGTAAATTATCAACCAGTGTGGCCCGTGAGTGCCGCACTCCATAAATCGAAAAATTCCAAAACCTAGATAGCCGACTTGATTAATAATCCCCACCGATCTCGAATGAGCGTATGGGAGAAGGGAACATCAAAATGGCTGAAAAAATATTGTAAACCCGGTGGAATTTTTCAAACTGAAAAATCATTGACCGATATAAAAAATCTGAAAAATTGATAAACTATTCAAAAATGGGCTCTAGATCGAAGAATAAAAAATTCTGGGGGCTGGATTAAACTACAAGCCTTGAACCTAGATCAGCGAATAGGTCTCTAGGAAGTCGGAAAACCCCGAATTGGTCAGTTTTGGACGGATTAACACCAGGCCAATGCAAAAATCATCAACGGAAAATTTAAATTCCTTTGTCCTTTTTGCAAAAAAAAGCACGCCAGTGACAATCTAGCACTTATTTTTAGTGTGCTAAAACTGGGAAAACTTCCATTAAAATTGAATTGAGCAATTTTTTGCTCAAAATATAGTTTTAGAGAGAATCTTAGTGGTTCTTCTCCCAATCCAGCTCAGTTAGAGCAGATCGGAAAACTCCTTGGGGGGGGGGGTCTAAAAAAAATATTTTCGGCTCCGAGCTGACGATGCCAGCGAAATAATTTAGCTGTGAACAGCGAGATTTTCGGATGTCATTCGTGTTTCCCATCTATTAATATTGAAAGTTATTATTAGATCACCAGCCCCCTTGAGCCAATGCCTAGTGGTTATGGAACTACTAGCGCCGCAGAACAGAATTGGGTATAGGCAAATTTCAAAAAATTTTAACTTTTATAAAGAATCAATAGCATTTTTATCCATTTTTAATAAGTCGTAATAAATTCTGATGAATAAAGTCAAAAAATTATGTAACTCTGAATAACATTATATTGAATAATAATTCTCCTATTAGAGTTAACGGTTGAAGAACTCTACATTAATATAGCGATTAATGATCTATTAAAAAAATCAGAATGGAAAGATATTTTTACCTAGTATAATATGTTTAGGTAATCCAAATAAAAAATGCAATTAAATGGTATTCATAAAAAAAAAGGAAAAAAAATCCAACTAAAACTTTATATCTTTTTTGGTTAGCCAGCTAGTACTCGGGATTTGATGTGTGATAAACGTCTGCTAATATATAAAATTTCATTGAGACGATTTAAGTACACTTATTGAAAAATATTTTATTTATACTTTTGGCTAAATCCGTTTTTCAATCCATTCAGATTCGCAGAATGGATTAATCATATGCATAAAAAAATGTATATTAGTAAAAAAAATCATTGAAATATTTATCGCAAGTTTTTTAATAAATGTTTGTAGGAACTTATTCAAAAATGATGATTTAAGTACAATTTTAAGTTTGATTTTTACATTTAATATCAGCTTTTGATTTAAATTAAAAATAAATAAATAATTTATTTCCAGTTAGTTTATTAATCGATATATTATAAAGAGAAGTGGTATTCATTTAACTAAAAATTAATCAAAGTTGGCTAAATAAAGTTTTAGAAAAAATAGATTAAAAATAAAAGAAGTCAAGATCGTTGAAATTGGGTGATTCTTCATGGTGATCGCTGTGGGAGCTCCCCTGGATACTATCATATATATTTTTGATTATATCCAACTGACCTTTTCTTTTGGCAATATCCAGAGCCAATTTATTGTTTGCATTTGGATCTGCGCCTCTAGAAAGAAGAAAATCTACTATATCGAAGCATCCGACTCTAGCAGCTTCTATAAGAGGTCTTCCGTTTTGGGCGTTTACATCAGCACCACAAAAAACCAAAAGTTTTACAAGCCTAATTGAATTATTGCGACAAGCTATTATTAAAGGATACCCCTCATGTAAATTTACATCGATTCCTAAAGAGATAAGGTAGTTGGCAATTCTGTAATTAGATCTTTCACAGGCATAAGCTAGTGCCACTTCACCGTGGGAGTCAACGTCAGCACCATTTTCACAAAGGAGTTTGATTGTTTTAAAACTACATGATATGGAGGCATAGACTAGCGAAATACCATCGTCTAATCCAGGATCGGCACCATTTTTTATCAAGAAACAAGCAATAGTGTCGTAACCTTTAGAGCAAGCTATTGAAAGAGCTTTTCCATTTTGATCACTTAGATCAGCGCCTTTTAAAAACAAGAGCTCCATAACTGAAAGGTTTTCATACCAAGCGCAGCACATTAATGCAAAGTTTTCATATAGGCTGATATCGACACCTCTCTCAATCATGAATTTAGACATTGGGGAGTTGTGAAGTTTTATGCTTTCAATGAATATGGTGTATATGGTAGATTCGAATTCTGGGAAATTGAAGAGAAATTCTAATGACCCGGGTTCTTTTCTTTTCGCCATCTCTAATATTAAAAAATCGTCAATGAGACCAAGGTCTAACTTTGGATGCTTTGTTATTTGGATCATTCCATTATCCGAGTCTTCAATAGTTGGGTTGATTTTAAATGCATTAAAAAGGATATATAAAGCTTCGGTATTGCTAATAGATATAGCCAATTTTAACGCTTTTCCGTTGTTAGCATTAATATCCACCAAAGGTATTTTATTCGAATTTCCTATTTTGGAAAATTCCATCTTCGACTCGATGGATTCCCTGGTTTTGTAAACTGGGGCTTTCTTAAGTGGTAAAAACTTTCTCAGCAAGGCAGTCATCAATTTAGACCATCCGCGGGTTATAGCTTCATAAAACAGCTCATATCTTCTATTAAAATAGGAGATGTCCTTGCTCAGCAGCAACAGTATCAAATCCTCATTATCGAATATCTTTGGGAGTCTTTTTAACAACCCTTCTTTTAGACTAAAAATCTTCTTTTTTCCAAACTTTAATACCAAAAATTTTGCTCTATAATGCAAAATCTTTGATATATTGTAGAAATCTCGGTTGACTAGAACTAATTTTGGGTTTTGAGAGATACAGAATATGTTTGCAAGAATCTCTATATTTAATTTACTAAACATAATTTTGTTTTTAATAAACGGGTTTTTGATCAGGGCTTTTGGTATTGTTTTTATTATAATATTTTCATAAAATATTAGATATAAACTAATGAAATATAGTTACTGTTTTTAATAGCTTTCAGGAAAAACCTCTGGCTATTTATTCTTTTTTAAAAAAGGGATTTGGGGGGGGGGGGATTCCTTTTTTTTAAAAAAGGAGGAACTGGTTCAGTAATAATTATTAATAAGTTAAAATTTTAGTTATTCATAGTTAAATAGAATAGCTCGATATAAATGGCAGTAGAATTTTAAGTTATTAAACTGCCTTTTTATTTCATACCACTGATTTTCTTTTTTACATATTTGAAAAAAAAAATAAGAATGAAGAATGAAGAATACAGGAAATTCATTGGGTATATTTTTATACTAACGCCCTTATTTATTTTGCGTTTATTTATGTATAAAATTATATAGCCTTATTTTGAGGATAAATATATTGGTTTTGTATTCAGAAATAGATTTTTTGGTTATTTATTCTTTATTTATAAATGCTCTATTCATTGAAGTTTCTTGTACTTCTGATAAAAACTTTCTAAATTATAGTTTTGAGTTTTTATATTATTTATAGCATACACTAATCGATATTTGCTTATTCAAAAATATCTCAATAAAACGATATTTTTTATTTTTGTGTATCAAATATATTAAAAGTGATATTACAGTTTAAATCTTGATATTATCTATTCAGTTTCAAATTTTCTGATTGTAGTTATTACTTAGTTTTTAATGGGGTTTATTACAATAAAATTCCGTGATACAAAAAAAAACTACCGTTTTTTAAACAGATATTTAGTCGTTCCACTTAAAAGTTTTATATTTAAATGAATGTTGAGCAATGATAATGATTTTCTTTAATAAAAATTTAAATTATTCGATTTTATTTTTTTTAAAAAAAAAACTCACAAAAATTATCATTTATATCTACAATATCTTTAATCAACGCATCACATTTTATCACTTTGAGTAAAGAGATTAAATCTATAATATACATCATGATTGTCCTAAAGTATAATATGCTAACATGTAATTTGAATAATACCTATATTGGTATTATAATATTACAACTTATTATTGATTCAAATCAAATCTATTAATAAGTGTTATGTTGAACAGTTTATAAAAGTACTCGAAATATAGGAATTATTTTTCATAAGTTGATTACGATTTTGGTAGAAGACATCCCTTTAGCAACAATGTTAAACAAAAGTAATTAAAAATGAAAGTATTTAAATATTAAATATATCTTTCTTACTATAACTTCTGGATGATTTAATATTTAAGAGCTTCGATTTCTAAAAAAATCTCTTTCTTTAATCTATTCTTTCTGTTTTAAACCAAATAATTTATATACGAGATATCAATATGCGTTTATTTATCAATAAGATCTGTAGTAAAGTTTAATTAATTTGGAAATTCATATCGTGACAATAGAGAATGTACCTACTCTGATAAAGCTAGAAAATATTTCATAAAACCTATCTATGAATATTAGAGGATATTGAGCTTTAATACTGAATCAGTACTCTCTTACAGCCCATCAATGGTATTTATTGTATTAATATACCTCTTATTTTCATTAAATTATCATTTACAGCCTATTTAGAAAATTTCTGTTGAGCTTAATTGCAATTGATGACATTCAGAAATAGTTAGCTTTAAAAAAGAGACTCTTTTATGATAATTGTGCTGATTCAAGCAGACTTTGAGCCCCGAAAACATCTAGAAATTTAGAAAGCTTATGCTTATGTACATAAAAATCTCTAAATCTTGAGCACACGATTTATCACACGATTATAGATCTCTTTTTCTTTTATGGCTTTAGTAAAATAAAACAAGTTAAAAAATTGTGTTTTATTTCATCCAAAATTTTCGAACCGCAAGACATAGGCTTTTTCAAATTTGTTGATTATATATTATAAAATTGATTAATAACTACCTTAACATACAATTTTGTAATATATTGTAAAAATTTCCCAGGAAAGCTAATCCTTTTCTGATTACAACAGTATAATTATTTATAAGACCAAATATATCTTATCCCAATGAATTTTTTTAATAAAATCGTAATTATAATATAAACAACGTTTTAATTCATTTATTATAGCTAATAAGTTTATTATGTATTTAAATATGAAGGAAAATAGCTCAAAATTATTGAAATAACAGAAGCATTCCTTTGAAAAAAAATTTTTACTTTTTTGTTATAATTATTTCATTATAAAGGGTTAATTTAATTTTGATTGATACTATTTGAGATAAATTAGTATGAGGGTTTTTTTTTCTTTTAAAAGGCATGCATATGTAGTTTTTTTTTATTTTATTCTAAAAAATGGCTAAAATTTTAAATAAAATGGATATCAAACTCAAAAAAAACATTCCGGTTATAAGTATTATATTAATTTATGGTTTTTTTTCTATTTTTCTGTAATATTTTGTTTAACTTTGTTTTATTTAATCTATCATTAAAGGCTTTTTCAAGAAATATTAGAGGTTTTTTTCACTATTAAAAAATATTTTTTGAAAATCGTATCTTAATTATTAAAAAATATGGTTTAAAAAACTTGATTATTTTATAGAAAAACTAAAAATATTTCGGTCATTGAAGTTTTATATGCTAATAAAAATTATAATAATTTCAAGAAAACAAAAAAATAATTTTTGAATGGATTTATATTATTATAGAATTTGTAAAATATGATAGCATTTTTAAAAAAGGAATAAATCGATATAATTTTTTTCATTGATGAAAAAAGCTCTAATTTTTCTGCTATTGGTTTTCTAGATAGCTTAAAAATGAATTTTAATTAATATTCAAAAAAACAGTATTTTCACTTTTTTTTTGTAAATTATTAAGGGGAAAATAAATAAACCATAGGATATATCAAATGCAAAAAAAGAATGATTTTGATTAATTAAAACAACAGACTTTGAATGTTAATTGAATCCCAAGACTATTTATATATATCATGTATGTATTTATTTTAATATTTTTTACGAAAAAAAAAGTCTTTATGAAATATGGGAACCCTAAAAATTAACATTATTTATCGCGAAAATATAATTGGTCTTTAAATTATGCTTTTTCTAAAATATTTTAAAAAACTGTTAAGAAAAAATTAGTGCGGTAATCTTATTTTTATTTTTTAAATTTCTAAAAAATAGTTTTCTTTTTAAATGAAATTGCAGAAAAATGCCCGAAAAAAATTTGATTAGGTTGTTATGTGTAATTATATAGAGCTTTCTTTACAAAAAGAGTTAGCGTAGAATTCCATTTTGTAATTAATAAAAAAATGGGTTTTTTATGTAAATAAATAATAAAATTGGAATAATTTTTTTCGTAAAATTGTGTCCTACAGCAAAGTACATGTTTTTTAAAATATCAGATATTCTTGCAAATCCCTATAAAAATATATTATGACCAATTAAAAAATTTATCACGTATATATATTCTTTAGAAATTATCTCATTTAATTCACCCAAATACTGCAATCACTTTCCATCTTAGTATAATAAGAGCTTCAAGTCTTAAATTTATTAAGAAAGCCCCTATTTGAAAAAAAAATAGTAAAAACTATTTACAATACTAAAGAAGATGACATAAAAATCTGTGAGAATAATATATGGGTTATAGGATAAAGAGGTGGCTTTTTTTTAGAAATTTTCAGATAAATCATAGTATTATCAAAACTTAGATATAATAGGTCCTTAATACATGTTCATATATTATTTCAAAAAAAAATTTCATAACTTGAAAATAAGTAATATAGGGTGAATTTTTACTAAAATTGATTCAGATTAGCCAATAAATTTTAATACTGAATAAAAAAAATAAAATCCTTGGGAAAAAAGCAAATTATAATAATCTAATATTTTAATTTATAAGTGAATATTTTTTTGTAGGCCAAAACTAATAAAATTTTATCTAGATTATAATCCTTATATTTGTTAAAAAACTGTTAAAATTACAACTAAATTCGTATTTTATTTTATGAAAAATTTACATCATTAAATATAATTAATTAAAAATATAATATATAATTTTCCAAATATGAGATAAAATTATTAAATTCATGTATCCTAAAAATCAAAAACTAAAAGAATTAATTTAGAAAAAAAAAAATTGTAATTTCCATTTTTTGAAACTATATACTAATTTTGAAGCTTTAGAGCTTTAAATTTATTTTTCATTTCAAAACCATTATAATTTTTATTATATATATCCAACTTTTAATTTTAAAATTTACTTCGATATTAAATTTTTGATATTTTTTCAATTCTGAGTTTACAGTTGACCTATTTTTTTTTCGAAAAAATAAAATAAAACACGCTATAAGCTATTTTTGAATGTATTATATTTATTAAAATAAAAATCACGCATTGTAGTACAGTTATTATGAAATTAAATCTTATAGGTATATAAAAACAAAAATGAAGCTTCGCGTTTTTTTTAAAAAGAAAAATATATATCTATTATATCTATTACACATAATTAAATTTGAATAAATTATCCAAAATTTTTTATTAAATTGGAGTGATTTTAGGATTTTTAAAGCCAAATTTGAAAAAATACCGATAGAGATTTATTTTTTATTTTCTGGCTGAATATTTTAAATATATGAGTACTTATCATAAAAAGTTAGTTTTTTCTATAAATTTCCATAAGAGCTTTACATATATAATAGTTATTTTATTATGAATGAATGTTTTTTTTCAGTATTCAATACATATATTAGAACTTTCAAGCTCTTTTTAATAAAAAAAAGTCGATTTAAAATGGTTATACATTTAAATAATATTCAAGTTTTTATTTTTTTATCGAAAAAATAACAAAAATTTTATGTCATTTTTTTAATTTACATTTAATTATATCTCTTAATGTTAGTAATTTAATAAGTTAACTTATTCTTATCCATCTTTTTTCTTCATTATTTTAAATATTATTTATGAACTCGAATATACATATATATATATATATATGTATGGAGTAATAAAATATTAAAAAAATATTAAAAATATTTACTTTGGGAAATTTTGATTTAATTATCACAAAACTTTAAATGAAATCCTTTGAAAAAACAAAAAAAAAATTGGCATAAATATTAATTAAATTTTAGAAATAATGGATATAATCATCCTGACTTAAATGATTTATTATGAAAAAATAAATCTTTTTTTTTGTGTATTTGGGTTAAATTTCTAAAAAAATTATAATTATAATAAATTATAATAAATTATAATATCTATTGTGGTTTTGGAATATATTAATTCAAAATCATATAAACAATCTAATATTTTTGATATAAGTAATTAAATTTAAATTAATATGAAATATCAAATATAAAAAAAATCGGTGATATTGGCGAATCGATGCTATTTTTTTAAAAAATAAAAAAAAAATTACACACTTTAATTAGGCAAAGTTTTTTTATCTACTTTTATAGTCCATATATTATAATTATAGTTGCGCGAATAATTTTTATACTTTTTATCTGTATAAAACCCAGATTTGGTTCTTTTTTTTAAATTTTTTATTTCATTTAATAAAATATAAAAAACTTGACTCAAATTTAAAGCTTGATATTCAAAATGTCCAATTTGAAAAAACCCAACTCTAATCGCCTTAAATTTTTTTTACAAATTATTTTATGTAACATTTTTTCTAATTTTTATCATAAAATAATTCGAATATCTTGTATCTAAAAATACTGTTTATATTTATTTTATTTTCAATCATAAAATTGAAATAAAATTTATTTATATAGGTTTTGTGGTAATTTTTATTAATAAACCAAACGTAAATTCAATTACTAGCGTTGATAAATACTTTTTTCTGTGGTTAATTTAAAATATCTGCGCCCAAGTCAGATATTTTTAATTAATATATATATTATTATATCACAATCACGCAAATTATACGCTTGTTATATTATATTTAATTTTTTGATAATCAATTTCTAAATAGAGTATGGTACGATGGAAAATAAAATATTACAATTTTTATCATAAAAATAAAATTTTAGATATTGTTTTAATAAAAATAAAGAATTTTGTAAATTCGGATAAATGAATTGCTGGGATTTATATTATATATATATATATATATTAATTATAGCCGAAACTGAAACCAAAGCCCAATAAAATAATTTTTGCGCGCAGATAAAAAAAATGTAACTGTATAAAAGCAGTAAACTCATAAGAACGAGAATTCTCATTTTTTGAATTTCTCCGCTTATATATATATTATTCATAAAATGATCGGGGTTGACTTGGAGAAAAAAGATTTTTTAAATTAAATATTCTCGAATTAAATACCTTATCGATATTTAAATTCATGGAGGTGTACCTTTTAATATAGTTATACTAAAGTTACACACACAATTGCCATAATTTATCTAAAATGGCTGTGAAAACTTAATGGTGACTCAATTTACAAATGTTTGAAGTATAAAAATATCTGGAAATATAATTAATCGATTGATTTTGAGAAATTTAGAAAATTCATCATAGAGAAAGTAGATTTTAAACCATCAAAGCGAATATTTCAGATTAAATCTTATTTTTGAAAACAACTGTCTATCGGAACACATTTTTGAAAGTGTTAATTTATTTATCAGTTTTTTTTTGGAATTATACTATAGTAAGGATAATAAGTGTCTAGAATATTTTTTTTAGCTGTAGTGTGTTTAATTCATAACTTATGTATATTCAGTCAACCGATATACTTTAATAAATTGTTAGAGAAGAATGTGTCTTTCTTTCGGAAGATCGCTAAATTTATATTAGGTAAACAGTAGTTAGGCTTACAGAAAAAGCCTATATACTCAATACGATTTTAAATTATATTTAATACTTAAAAAAGATATGTTTGATACTGTTATATATATTTTAATTCATAGATATATCAGCTAAATTCCCCGAAAAAAATAGTAAATATTTTTTGAATATAAATCTCAACAGGTATTATTAATATTTAAAAATGGCAGTAAGGTGTTCGATAGTTTAACGAATATAAAAAACATAATTAGAAAGTTAACCGATATTATTAATTAATTCAACAAAAATTGATAGATGGTATAAGATATAGAGGTTGTTTCAATTTTTTTTCTATTTGATTAAAATCAGAGAAGATTATATTTAACCTATTTTTTGTGAAGTTAATTACTTAGTTTGAAAAAGTTACCGATTTTTTTATTTTTTTTATTTTCGTGATTTCATCAAAGTTACAAACCTATTACTTTTTTAAAGTCTAATAACATGGAAAATTCAAAGATAATATTTAAAAAATATTCGTTAAAGCTAAAAAAACCTAGTAAAAGAAATTTTTTGTAAAGATCTAAGAATGATATGTAAAAAAATATTAAATCAAAAATAGATCAATTCAGGGATTTTTTTTTAAATCGGGTATTATTTAAATAGATTTAGTTGACTTTATCATATTTAGCTTATAATTTTATAGGGAGGGGGTTAAAAATAAAAATACTAATAAAATTTATTATGAATTTAAATTGGTTTATATTAAATAATAATACACAAGTTTAATGGTCTATAGGACGTTTATTTATTCCAAATTTTACTTTTCAGAAAAAAAGAAGAACTTATTGTATATTTAAATTCAATTATAGTTGGTTAAAAATATTTTATAGATTTTTATTATGGGTATTTTTTTAAATAACATCTTTTAAAAAAAAGTCTGATTTATTTCTTCTTTTAAATTATAAGATTTCTAAAATAGAGACTGATATTTTTAAAGAGTTTTTTTGATTTTAAAACTCAATTTATGATTTTTTTTTGATATTTAAAGCTAACGAAGAAAAAAAAAGCTATAATGAAATTTAATAAAAAATAAACGGTAAATTATCTATTCTTTAAATCTTTTTTCCAAATTAAAAAATACTCATAACAAATAGTGATATTTTCACCCAGTTATCTGCGCAATACGGATATAGTTAGGTAAAAAGATTATCAAAAACAAATATTTTTTTAACTGATTTTTTTCTGAAATTTTGATATATATAAGTTTAAATTAATAAAACTAAAAAAAAATCAAGTTTTTTTAGTTTTGGAATTTTTTTATAATAAATATTGAAGTACATAATAAAAATGTATATATCGAAGAGATTATAGCTAGAAAAATACGAAATTAAATATATATTTGAAATTAGAGTAATTTTGATGAATATTTGATAGTTTCGAATTTGGAGAAAAATTAGAGAATGTAATATTTTAATCTTTTTTTTCCGTTTTAATTTAAAAATAAAATATAATCAGAGATTAGAACATATGATTTAATTAAAATGCAATAAATTTAAAGCCCAAATTTTATTTTTTAGGTTTTTTTCATAAAATTAATATTTTAATTGGGTATTTGGATTATATCATATAATAAGATGTTAATAAAATTTCAAATTTTTTTTAGTAGCTACATACAAATAGTTAATAATCCGCTATACATATATATATATGTGTGTGCGCATGTTGAGCTTTACAGCATATACTATGCTATTAAAGTCTATGAATTTTTTTTCATTGTTGAAGTGAATATAACATTTACAAGACACTTTAGCCACCTTTTTTGCCCATTAAAAGTTTCATATTGGAATAAAAAAAAGAGTTATTTAGAGGAGTGAATTATTTTTAAATGATGATGTTTTATTAACCTAGATGATTAATGGAAGAAATCTTTTGTAGACTTAAAATTCAAAAGTAATTTTTTTATCATTTAATAATTTTAGAAATTAAGTTATAAATTTTTTATAAATAGTCAAATATATTTATAATTTTCCTGTAACTAAAAAATAGAAATTTATTCTATGCAACCACCTGGTGTTAATGATCTTGTATTAATTAACATTCTTATATCTCAAGATTTTATGGAAAAATTATTGCTATTATGAGTATAATAGTAAAGTAAGATATTGCTTAAGTCAGCATCTTGATCCTTTTCTCAAAGTGTCGAAATGACGCCTTAGTAGCTCAGAAGCATTCAATAAAAAAGACAAACATGCCTATTTTCTTTTTCCCCTATATTTACAAGTATATCCGATTAGTGGATTATTGGAGTCTTCGCAGCGCTAGAGCTTATCAGCATATTTTATACACTCTTATAAACCTCATGGATATTTCTCAACTTCAGCCTAATAAAAACGCAAGTCTGGTGTATAAAAAAAGGAAATAATTGTTTATTGGTTTCAGCCCAAGTATTCTCGAGATAAATGGTTTTATTAAACCAAATTGGAGTCAGCTTAAATTTAATTCCAGAAAGGGTTTAGTGAAAACTCAGCAATTTGTCTAAAATTTGAAGCGCAAAAGCAAAAGCAATAGCGGATTTGAGTTTTTCTACATATTGGCTAAATAAAATTTCCGTGATATTAAAAAGGCTGAATAATATTTTGAAATTCTTTCAGGAGCCAATAAGCTCGAGTAACTTTGATTTTGCTCTATTATTCTGCCGGTGGAATACATTATTTAGCTGCCAAATAGAATTCGTGAACGGAGGCAGATTAGGCAAATGAAATCCAATAGTAAATTGGTGTGGATATTGATCTGCCAATGGATGAGATATTGCGGCCCTATGCGAGCACTTGGTGTAGAAGTATGGCTGTCGTAATTTAGACTGGTTTCATTAACCCTTTCCGGGCCCAAATTTGTGCCTTGCCTCTATTTGCGTATATTTGCGATTCCAATTGGTTCAAAAATATGATCAGCCCAATGGTATACAAATAAAATTAAACTAATAATAAAATTGAGCGGAAAGTGGAAGCCATTTTTTGTACCATCGCCCCTGAAAGGGTTAATATGCATGTTGCTCCACCAATTAATAAATATATTCAGATGGAAAACGGTGCTATAAATGAATTTGGGTCCGAAAGCTGAAAATTCGAGAAATTATCAAATTCGCGGATTTGGGGAGATATAAACAGATTATTATCCAAAAACGACGGAAAGATTTATGATACCAAATAAAGACAAAGCCAATGGAGTATTGGTATTCAGGATAAAATGCCGGATTAAAAAAATAAGAAATCCATAAGCATGCCATTTTTGCAAGAATCTATAGCTATTAGTGAATTGTAAAACGTTTAATTGGTTGGATTCATTAAGTATTGCTGCCATTACGAATATCTGTAATTGATCCTTAATCTCCGCTGCTCCACTCTGACTATTCATGCGCTTTATTTTAATTGCAAACAATGTACCATTGGTGCGATTAGCCTGAATGCTACGATTGTATAAAGCCAATGATGAATGGCGATCGGACGCATACGCAAACCGACAATTATTGTTGGATAGGATGCGATATCTTTTGCCACTTAGCCAATATTTCCATAAATTAAGTTTGGTCCAATTAGCATGTTTTTTTTTAGTACAGCCAAACATTTCGTTGGAGTAAAGATGAGAATGGAAAAGTTGATTGGAAATCAGTCTAGCAAAAATCAGCCCATACTTTTTTTTTTTGCTTTTGGAGGACAGAAGGAATATTATTTATTTGCTCTTTATCGAACTCAAATTCGTTCTTTTCTAAGAGAAATCTTGTTTTAAATACGTTTAGTACTCAACAATATCAGAAAAATGACAGAACTCAAACTGAACACCCCAGGATACGACGGCCGTTTCCCACAAGTTAACACTTCAAGAAGATGCTACCAGAACTACGTCGACTACTACAGGTGCATTCTTAAACAGGGTGAGGAGTATGGTCCCTGCAAGAACCTTATGAAAGAATTCACTTCCCTTTGCCCCGTTGACTGGGTAACTTTCCCACCTTAATTGACTTTTTTATTGCTTTATTACTGTACCATATACATTCCATTCAAAAAACTTTTATTGAGAATAACAAATCTATTCTGACATGGAACTGGCTTTGACATCCAAAGATTTTTTTCCTTATTTTTTTCAATCTTGATTTGGAGCTTCTAATTCTGATTAATTTTTTTTCCCATAATGGTGTTTTTTAGGTTACTAAATGGGACGAACAAAGAGAGGAAGGTACTTTCCCCTTCAAACTCGACGACTAATTTTTCTCTCTTGCGTTTTTCTAGAGGATTTCTTTGTTGTGTAGTCATTTACTCCATTATATATCAATAAATTTTTGATTAGTGACAACCCCTCTTTTGTTCAATTGGTTTATTTTTTGTTTTCTTTTTCTTTGATTTTTGGGTATCCAATAATATTTACTTAATTATTTTTCCAAGTTGCGCCAATTTGAGTTTTAAAGAGTGAAAGTTGTGAGTTTTTGGGCTTTGTGTTTTAATCTCGAGTTTGGTTATTATGATTTACAACTTGCTGGTCTATAATAAATGTTGCGAATGCACCTTTTACGCTGAATGGAATCGTGTTCCCAGCCCTCCAGGGAAATCCGTTTCCAAAAACCCTCAAAGTAATAGGGAGTCTACTCTTTCTCGACCTACTCCACCTGCTAAATCCTTTGTTACAACCCCCTCATTTTTATCCTCCAATTCTCCTTCTTTGAACCCCTTCTTTCCAGTCGGAAATGTCCTCTCCAAGGACTTTTCTTCCTCTCAAAGCTCACAACCCTCCAAACTATCCGACGACCATTTTGAGAGCTCAAATAAGAACACAAACAATCCCGAGGTTAATAAGCTTTCTCTGTTTGGCTCGAACAGTTTACAATCCCTTGATTATGTCGATGGAAGCAATTCTTCAATTGTTGACCTTTGGAAGTTAAATCTATTGAATACTACCCATCCCTTAATCGAACATTCAAAGCTTGTTTACGGAACTGTGTTTTCAATACGAAATTTCATCAACAAACTCAAGGGCTTAGATTCGTAAGTCAAACTTCCATTTTATTTTTTTAAAAAAGGCACTTGTTAAATATTTATTTTGTTCTTAAATATCCTTCTTTAAAAATCAATATTTATTTTCTCCTTTCTAGACCCTTTGGTGGTAACGTAGGAAATTTCACTTCCTACAGCACTGGAAATTACAAATGTAATTATTTTGAGAGCCCCAATGGCATTAAGTTGGTGCTGTTCACCGATACCAAGTCAGAATCTATGCAATCAGTCCTTCAGCATATATATTCCCACATATACGTTGAATATATTGTAAAGTCACCCCTCTCTTCTATTTCCCCTGGCTCCCCCCAAACATTCGAGGGTTCTGAAGTCTTCAAAGTTGCGCTCAATACATACATCCAAAGCCTGCCCTCTTTTTCATCATAAGTCCTTGTATTCCCATCTCGATATTTTTCTCCCGAATTCTCTCTCTTTTTTCAGGTTTAATACCAGTTTTTTTCTAATGATCTTTTGGAAGAAATCTCTCTTACAATTTATGTCCTCTTCAAACACTTTTACTTTAACATAATCGAATGAAAATCTCGATATATCCTCCACCTACTACAATGACCGATACCCTTATAGTCTCTGTTATTCTTTCTACCCCCAAATTTACCAAACATGCATTATAACCTGTGATACAGCCTTAATTATCCAATTATGAGCTTTTTTATCAAAAGGATCTGACTGTAGTTATTTCAAAAAATATAAATTGAAATTATCGTATTTGCCTCTCTCTCCTCTATTAAAAACATTCAATTTTAAAAAACATAAAGTATTAGCTTATTATTATTCATCTGAATTATCTTTTGTTTTGTGCCATTTACCATTAAAACTCCAAAATAACACGTCCAATAAAAATGCTTTATCGTCAGCTGTGTTGGAAGTGATTACACCAATAAAACCGTTTTTTTTTATTTATGATAAATCCCATTATTTTTTATTGGGGGTTTTTTTAATTCTGGGGGGATTGAAATCTATTCAAATTGCCTTAATAAAGCTGTAGATATCGAAATAACTATTAATAATATCAACATATACATCTTTGTGTTGTAATTATTATTTGCAAAATTTACCCTTTTCTTATTTACTTTTAACTCAAAAAAAAGAAAGAAAAGATACATTAAAATATATTTTTTACCACTTTATAGCAATAATAACAGTTATAAAGAACAATAAAATATAGGTTTCATTTGTTTGTAAATTTAATTTACGGTTAAATTTTCTATGATTTTTACTAAAAAAACTGCCTACATTTTCATAGGGAAATTTCTCCTTTTTTTTAAAGACGATAGGTTCATTTTATCTTTTTCTAAAGACTATTTTTTTATCTGTATATTTTCTATTTTTTTTTTAAAAAACATTTTCCATTATGAAAAATTTCTACAAGGATTAATTTCTTTTTTTTTTTTAATAAAAAAAACACTTCATTCAAATCGAGTAATATTTGTGATTGGTTTGGTAAAGAGAGACTTGAGTCGAAAAAACATAAATATTTAATAAAAAAATATCCCTACTTGAACTCGAATATTGAATTATGAGGAAAATAAATCAAATTTCACAAATAATTTGTTTGTTTTTTTTTTTTATCACGGAATTTTATTGTAAGATAACTTCATTAAAAAATATACTAAAAAAAATTGAAAAAAAGAAAAAGACGTATAGAAAAGACTATTATCCAAACTACAATAAGCTCCTCTTCCGGACTACCGGCTGCGTACCTACGGGAAAAGGGTTCAATCTACCAACCGAAAGACCCCCCTGGCATTGCTTCAAGTAGGCTGGATGACTGAGGTTACGTGCAGTCAAGAATTAAGCTCTTTTTCAATGAACAATAGTTCATTGAAGCTACTGAGCTCCTAGTCAGAGTATACTTCTAACAGGGTTAATAAAATTAGGCTCCTACCCAAACGTGAGATTGATCGACATGGTTTTCCTACAAATAGCTGTTAGACGCTGAGATCCGTCTGACTGTCGAACGCCGGACTTGTGCACTAGACTATGTCTCAGTTGTGCTAAACGATCGGCTCCTCCTCTGGAATCGCTGTCCTCCGAATCGCTGTGCGCTGTCTCCACTACTCCCAACCAAGAATAGTACAACGCTGCGTGAAATTTTAGTCTAGTGTACTTCGAAAAGTACACTATTAAGCCCCTAAACCACGGCAAGTTATTTCACTCTTATGGGAATAATTTGTTTTTTAAAGCACTTTTCTTTTCTGAAATATATTCATATTTTTAGTATTTTTATTAATTTATTATTTCAAGTACTCTAATAATTAATAATTAATAATTTATATTTACCTCTTTGAAAAATTCCAAAAATTTTATGCTTTTACATATATTACATTTTTATTAGATTTAGTTAAGTTTAAAAAAAAATTCAATTGATATTATCTGAATTCTAAATTCTACGATTAAAAATACCAAAACTCGGTTTTTGAAATCAAAAACAATTTTAATTCCTAATAAATAAAAATATATGATTTTAATTTTTTGATAATAAAAGTGATTTCATCAATTTTATTATTATTAGAAATTCGATTAAATTTAAGGAATTAATAGAATTCGCTCCGTGAAAAAATTATTTCATATTATTTCAATAGATAAATAAATTTTAATCTATAGAATTTTATTTAAATCAATATAACGCTGGTTCGAAGTTTAAAACCGATTTTTTTTATGTATAAAGTCTCTATCCCAAATCCAAATATTATTTATAAGAGCTATATTTAATTATCAATTAAAATATCTTTATAGAAATAAAAGCAGTCCTTATTTGTTGTAAACCAATATTTCAACAAGGTTTTTATTTAGATAAAGTAAATATTTAAGAGATATTTTAAACTATAATTATTTTTTAAGGAATCTGTTTAAATATTTTATAATTCAATGAAAAAATAATAACATCGATAGAAAAGATAGAATATATAATAAAAAATATACACAGATATTTCCTTATGAATGAGATTCTAATCATTCTCCTTGAATATTTTAAAGGTAAAATATATCAAAATAAATAAAGTTAATACTGTATCTAAAAAAAAAGTAAGATTGCGTTTCAATCATCGAAAAGTTAAGAGCAATATTCCACTAGATAGAATTAATACTTTTTTTATATTTTCAATTAACATTGGAGGAAAAAATATATCTCTACAAACTATAAATTTTTTAGAATAAATAAAACATATACCGTCTTTAGAAAGGGAGTTTTAATTTTTCTTTGCATATTATTAAGCCTAATAATTTCAATTAAATGTTTAAAAAACACATTTATAAGATAGTACTTTTTTTTATTTTATATTCAAATGAAATTAATTTTTATTAATCAATTTCATTAAATTGTCTAACTACATTTAGATGAAGGTTCTAGAATGGTATTTTATTTACACAAAAAAATAATCCTATAAGATTTCAGAAATTTTTAGATTTCTTAATAGATTCGTTAAACTCTTCATATAAAATAGTTTTAAAAAATAAAATCTCAATGATTTTTTGTTCAAATTAATCTCTCGGCTTATTAATAACGTAGCCATATATAAATTTTTTTTATTTTTGATAAAGTTCTTTGGATCAAAGATTTTCGATATTGCACTACGCGAGAATAAATATTAGGTGATATCATCTTAATTAATAAAAATAATAATAGGTCTCTAGATCAATAAATATTTTATGGTTTATACTGTGTCATAAATGAAATTGATATGCTTATCTCCTTCTAGGAAAATAAAATATTATTCGATAGGTGAATATTACTATTTATCCTGTCACCGCAAATTTTTTATTAATCTTCCCCCTAAAGATATCGAATAGCACTAATTTTATAAATGAGAGATAATACAAATTAAGCTATTAAAGATGTAAATTTTACACATTCAAGCTATTTTATTGATTCCTCTGAAGTCTATAATACGTAACGAAGAAAATATAGCTATAAAAAAAATTAAGAAACTAGATCATCTGATGGAATTCCAGAAATTGAAATTGAAATAGAAAATTTTCCCTATATTTAGTACTAGAGGTCTCAGGATCCAATAAATTAGCTCTGATATTTAATAGATATACTTATTTATAATATCAATAGATAATTGATAGTAATTTTCACCAATAATGTTTTAATTTCTATGATATACTA
Organism: Smittium mucronatum; assembly: GCA_001953115.1. Taxonomy (NCBI): domain Eukaryota; kingdom Fungi; phylum Kickxellomycota; class Harpellomycetes; order Harpellales; family Legeriomycetaceae; genus Smittium; species Smittium mucronatum. Next base: position 41,457 of record LSSL01004797.1, read on the forward strand.
GTTTTTAATTGGGGGTGTTTTCAAAAAGATAATATCCAATTTTTTTAATTTATACACCATAAGCATCTCTACGGGACATAAAAGAGAATAAAAATAGAAGCGTATTATGTAGGGGTATTATAAGAGACTGTCTTCGCTGTTTTCTTTCTAGTTTATTATCACTATATTTAGTTCAAATTGAACAAATTATCTTCCAAGATAGTCGATCCTATAAATGTTTTTCAATCAAAAAAATCTCGATATTGGAAGTAGTATTCATAATTTTTCGACCAACTACTTGTATGTGGAATCAAAATTTAGATTTAGGTTATTAAAAAAAAAAAATCAAAATTGGAAAATTTTTCATAATAGCCCAAAGAATGATTTATTAGACGTATAAAAATGCATTTTTGCACACTTTGAAAAAATTATGTGGATTAAAGCACATAATGTTTCTCTGTTAGATATAATAAAGCCGAATTTATAACATTATGGTATTAATAATAATTTTATCACTTTTAATATTCTCAACCAGGTAGATTATTATATGTAAGGCAGCCATTTTGGTTGAAATATATTTTGATAATTTACTGTCTATAAATGCTGAAATATATGAGTTATATCAATATTTAATCATGTCGCCAGCTTTTTTGAAATAAAAGGTTCAAAGGAATAATTTAAGATCTTTTGAATTTTGAGGAAATTATATTAATACTATAGACCATCAAGCACAAATTTTCTCTTTTTGGGAGCTGATTTTTTTAGATCCAGAAAATTTTATTAGCTTGAAAAAAAAGCTGCTCCACCACTGAGATAGTTATAATATACCGAAGTCGTATTTCTAAATCGCACCAACTAATACAGCTTCATCGCCGATGATTATATGTGTATATTATGACCAAGCCTGCTTCCGTCTGAAAATCAGCCAAAGTAGCTCTTCGCTTTATTGTTTAGGAGTGATAGAAATGCGCTCAAGTCTTATATTATATATAAATAATTAAACATTTCAAATGTTTCTGACATAGTGGAAATCATTTTTGTGAAATTAATTGGCTAAAAAAGTTCTCCAGGTTGAGTGCTGAAGACAAATAAATTACTCGATGTATTTTTTTTCCCTCAGAAAGTTTTATAACATTCTTTCGGATATTCCAAATATTTCCTATTAGCCCCCCCCCCCAATTTACATAAAAAGATAGAGTGCACCTTTTTGTCAGAATAGACTAAAAAACACATAAAAAAAGTTATCGAGCCATATTCTATTAAAAATCTGCATTAGTTACTTGAAAAAATTGCGTATTTTCTCCTCTTTCAAGGTATGTAGGTAATTTTATGGTCGGTGACCCTTAACTATTCCCAAGTCAGATAATTTAGTAAGCAAAAAGCTCCTCTTATAGAGTCTCTAAAAAAAGAGAAAAACTTGCAACATAAAGCTGATTATTATGGAATTATGGGTTCTGAATTTCCAGTTTCATAAATTTTAACATCTATTTAAATACATTTTAGCTATAGGGGTTGATTTTTGAGACTCAAGAAATTGAGAAGCATTAGTGTCATAAGAAGAAAGACAGTTTATATCTATCGAGATTTAACAATAAAGCTAGCAGGATAGTTCAAAAGTTTTATATCCACTTCAATATTTTTATGGCCTCATTTACGAGGTCCCTTATTATGATTTAGGGAAGTTTGAAGGTCATATTACACATTTAGATGTCCATTCAAATATTTTTATATTAATTTAGATATTATGGCAGGGTATTTCTCTAATTTCACTTTGAATAAGTTTTAAGAGCTTAAAATGTATTTTCTGGGTGATGGTTGTGAAAAATTCTTTCTTCTATCAAAAAATTAGCAGATTGTAAAAATGGGCTACAATTAAAATTTATTTCGACGTGTGAAGTCACAGAATTATCCATAAAATATCGATGAAATCCGATTTGCTTAAAGGGATCCCGATAAGAACCCTAAGCTGAAATTTCCCATTTAACAATTAAATATCAGATAATTTTTTTGATTTATTAGGCCACCTGTGCAATTGAGGCCTTTAAGGATGTTAAAGGCTCGACATTAAATTGAGAGATTCTCTTTGAGAGCGGGAAATTTACCGCTAAATTTTTACTACTCTCCCAATTTGGAAATATGGTTCTAAGATATAACATCAAGTTATTGGGTAATTCAAAATATGAATTTTAGAGGCTAATTTTCTATTTTTAAAATGTTGAATTTATTAAGGCCAATATGTTTTTCTATTTTTGTTGGCCAGTTTTTAAATAAATTCATGTGTAGTCAATATTTTAAACATTAAAAAAAAGTCTGTTCTTGAAAATAATCTCCCATATAATTCCAAATAAAAAAAATAGTTCAAATCATTTCAAAGTTTTTTTAAAATCGTTTTAATAATAGGTTATAATGTTAAAAATCCACTAGAAATTTTAAAATAGTTTTATCTTGTACTAGACGCATTTAATTGAATAGTTTAGATTCATTTTAAAATAAGCCAGATTTTCAAATAAAAGTAAAATTTTCAATTAAACACGTTTTATTCAAAGTGAAATCAATTTTTCAAATTATCAAATTCAATAAATTTATAATTAATTTCTATTCATTTAAATAAAATTGATCAAAACCAATTCCAATTAACAAAAAGATAGAAATTCTTACATTAATTCCATCTTTTATCAAAATATAATTTTTAATGTTTTATTTAATTATTTTTATTTATAAAAAGAAGATTTTGTGTGAAACAAGTTATAAATTGATAATTTATTAGAGCTAATTAGATAATCATGAAGTCTGTGTATATCTTACAAAAAAATTTATCGGCAATTTGAAAGCTAAAAGAATAGCGGTTTGATAACAATAAATACAAATTTATACAATTTTCTGTTATTTTTTCATCTTTTTTATTTATTTATATAGCCCTATAAATCGCAGAGTTAAAAATCCAGATCTAATTTAAAAAAAATTAAAATCAAGAATATTTTCCGATAAAACTCTTGTAACTTTTTCCAATCCTTTATAAGGAAATAGAAGCAGCTTAATTATTTTAGATAGTAAAAAAATGTGTTTGAAACGTCTCAAAGTTTATATTTATGATTTTTTTGGAATTATCTTCATATATCTTCAGTAAATTAAAATTTTAGGCACTATATTAAAATATCAAATCACATAAGCCTATCGTTTTTATTATCGATTAATATAATTAAATTATAATTTTTAATTAGAGGATTTTAAATTTAGAAATTTTGTCCCGATCAGATTCAAAAACTAAAAATTAATATTTCCTTTTATAAATTTGATAATTTTAAAAAATAATCCACTCTTAATAAAGCGTGTTTAATTGATAAATTTGCGCTTATTTTCAAATGAATCTAAAATATTAATTATAACGCGCTTAATACAAAATAAAACCATTTTATTATTATAAAAAATTATTGTACCTCTTTTAAAAACATTTGAAATGATTGGAACTATTTTATTTTATTTGAAATTGTATCCAAAATCGAGTCTTTAAAACCTCTGAAGATTTTAATTGAATTGGTAGCCTATTATTCATTTTATTTTAATTTTTGGAATACTCCACACTCTAAGCCCGTATCGTATCTTGATACTGTAATCAGCCAAAAAAAAAAAAAAACGGCCTTTAAGGTATATGGTAATATCCTAATTAGATACATTTTTCAATTTATAGGTTAAAATGTCTTAAGATTCTATTACCAATTAAATATAGAGTAATGTTAATTTGGAAGTTCAGGAAAATGAAAATTATATTAAAAAAAAAAGTATTTTTTCCTATTAAATTCTTTTTAAATAGATATAACACAAAACATAAAATGAGGCCTAAATATTTCCACTAAAATTGATTATTTTTAATCAGTGAGAAAAATTCTTTTAAATACTTATGTATTATTCTTTATGGCACATAATAGTTGATATTGATTATACAGATCATTATACATACATATATTAGACTTTTCACATTTAAATTGCATTCACTCAAATTTATAATGAATTTCATTAGAACAAATATAGGGTGTATATCTCTTTATTTTTAGTATATTAAACAAATGAGTTTTTTCTCCTGATTTATGAATATTTGCATTATCTATTACTATTTTTGAAGGGAATGTTACAATTTCTCTACAATAATATTTTTGTACTCTTGACTTTAATCAATTTTTATACATGAAAGTTTTAGCTCCTATATATCTGGGTTATTTAAGTATAATTTGAATATCTTATCATATTTTTTAAAAAACATAAAAGATGCTTTGGATCTTCCTAGTTATTTTGAACATAGCTAGGTGATCCCCTATAGGGGGGATTTGAAATTTTAATTGATAAGATATCCCGCAGATACAAAATCTTTAGTGAAATTTCATCGAAATGGCCTTTATCATGCAGTTTTAGTTGTTTTTAGTGTTTTTGGCCGGCTTTTTACTTTGGAATGAGCAATAATGATGTTTTTAAAATCCATAGAGATCTCATTATTTTAACAAATCAGTAAGACTAGAATAATTATTCTCTTTGTAACCCCTTTTTTTAGGATATAAGTGCACAAAGTTCCTTCTGACCCAATAAAGGCTTGATATTGGAAATTATATTTGAACTAAATATCAAGGCATATTTAATTATTTTTTGTTTTATCTAACATATTCTGAATTTTAGGAGGAGTGATCTTTATTTAGGGCTCATATTTAAATATTAGGTCATATCTTTTGGTTTTTAGATATTTTTAATATTAAAATTTCCTGTATTTTCTGATTTTTATATTAAATCATTGGTATGGTTTATTCGAATATTACTATTTTTTATTACATAAAGGGACTGATAAATTTTTTTGGATTAAATAAAGGCAAATTAATTTAAGTTTTGATTGCTTAATTCATTGAAATACTACTCGATGAATGATATATATCCAACAGACTGACCTTTGTATACTTTTTTTACCGAATTCGGGTTAAAAAAGGGTTTTATAGAAAATTTCCTGTATATCTATTCTTACTAGATTCGGAATTGTATCCATGTCGGCTTGAGTTTCGGTTAAGTAAATGTTTACTCTATATTTTTTAATAGTTTTTTTGTTATTAAAAGAGTAGAAATCATATCTCATTATATATTTTAATCTGGTATTATTTATTTATTTTTTATTAATATTATCTGATTTTAAACTATTAATTTTAATGGAAATCAAGTAAAATAATTTTGTGTATTTTTTTAATCGATTTTACACTTGAAACTCTCTCATATGATAAAAGTCTCACCTTATATCAATTAAATTAATTATCAATTTTTCAAATAATAGATATGCATTTAACGATACGTTTATAATATGTTTTTTATTCAAAATTTTCAAAAAATAAGCGCTATTATCGTTTAAAATTTTAAATTTTTTTTTTAAAATCTTACAAAAAGTAAATTATAACTGTGTTAAGCTATATTGTTCAAAAAATATTTAATTGAAATAAATCTTACAATTATTTTAGTACAATGGCTAAATCTTCTACAATAATGGTCTATCATTCAATCTATTTCACTTTTGCTGTATCTATGGGCTGAAGAATTGGATATTTTGGCTCTTTATTATACCTAAAAAAATTAAAATATGATTCAAAATAAATCTAGATAATATACTATAATTCTCAATAACTATTTTTCTTTTTTAAATTTAAATTTTTTCAAATTTACAGAAAGATATATCTTTTAACGCTATCCACCGTATAAATAATTTTAGCATTTATTAATTAATAGTTTTCATTAGGTATTTTCCATTTTTTATACTGGATATAAATTCCAGGAAAGAAGTAAATAAATTTAAGAGTAGCACAAATTTATTATCGAATGAAAATATAGTGAAGCACATAATTTTTTTTATGACAGTCTTAGTATCGATACATAACTAATCGGAAAATTTGTATCTAAAAGTTTTTTTTGTTTGAAAGTGTTTTCTGGTTTTCCAGAATTTAGGCTGAGCCAAGGTTAGTAGTGCTAAAACTCTGCTGAGTAGTTTTCAATGTGAACTTAATAAAATTTCCACATTTTTATTCAAAATGCCCATATAAATCAGGATTTTTCCACAGATTAAAAAAATAATTACTCAATCTTTTTTATTTTTGGTCAAAAATGTGAGATACTAATTTATTGGTAAGCAAAAAAAATCCTATTGTTTATTTTTCAAAAGAAAAAGGCTACGAAATCAACCAAACAGTGTTATTTAATAAGAAAGTTGTTTGTTTTATATAAAAATATGAGGTATAGTTCATAAAGTTTATTATTACTTCAAAATAAAATTCTAACTCACTTAAAAAAGAGCCGAGCTCTTTATACTTACAATTCTTTTTGTATGCCAATTCCTCTGTGCATTATTTCTATTTTCAAAATTATGATTTCTCTTAAATAAAAAAAATCACCATTAGTCTGGGAAAATATAGAAGATTGCTCGAAAGTAGATCTGTCAAAATTTAATTAAAAAAATGGAAGATTTAATTCAAAAAACGAATGCAGCGTAGTTTACTATTATTTTAAGAATAAAGAAAAGAGTGGTTGTGGATATAAAATGAAATACGAAATTTCCGAAAAAGTAACCGAAATTTTTTATAGTGGTTCACACAATAAAAATTATATCGAAATATTCTCAAGTCTCCTATATCACTTGAAAAAAGAAAAGAATTTTTTTGTCTCGAAGTGTATTTCTGAAGGACTTGTTAAGCCATTCAGAATTTCCAGAAAAGCATTTTTATAGATATTGCCTATTTCAATTCAAGATATCAACAACTTTAAATCCAATATATGTAAGCTCAAAAATAAAAAAACAAGCTACGTTGAAGATATAGATTCGATAAGGGAAAAATTTAAAAATATATTATCAAATAATAGTCAATTTTATATTAGCATGGAAAATAATTATGAATTCAAGCTATAAATATCTTCGAAGAAAGCCATAGAAAAATCCAAAAACTTAAAAAATTTGCACGTTGATGGAACTTATAAATTAATAGTGTATGGTTATCCAGTTATAGTCATTGGATATTCTGACCTAAACAGAAATTTTTTTCCTCTTTCGATAAGTTCGGCAGAGAAAGAAATCGAGGGCGTCTATATGTGGGTTTTCAATAAATTGAAAGAAAGCTTCAGTAGTTTAGGTTTAAATTTAGAACCAGAAACTATAACAGCAGATAATGCAGCATCAATAACTAATTCAATTGAAAAAATATTTCCGTTATCAGAAAGATTAAACTGCCATTTAAATACCTTCAAATATATTAGAAGATTCTGTGATGAGTGCAAAAATTTGAAAAAGGAGCTCCTTGATTATTTTTATTTTTTAAAAGGATGCTGGAGCAGAGAGATTTTTGAAAAGGGAAGAGTTTTATTTATTGAAAAACGGGAGGAAAATCGATAAACAAAAATATATACTGATTTTGTTAAAAAAAACTTTTTAAATAAAAACCAAAATTGGTATGAGGGTGCAAATATTTTTGGGCCCAGTAAAAATAACGCTATAGAAAGATCCAATTTTAAATTGAAAGAAGATTAAGTTTATTATAAACGAAAAGAAGTTTTGGGCTTTATGGATTCGATAATTTAATTATTCTTCAAAGAAAAAGATATTCCAAATCAGTCAAAGCCTATGTATAATAACAGAGATTTGGTTAATGTTTATATTCGAGATAATTAAAATGAGATTTCAGATAAAGATAAAGATAAAGATTTGATTTAATCATTCCATTTCGAAAAGCCTCCGCTGCTTAAAAAACATGCTTTCGGGTTTGAGTTAGAGACATTCAACAAGATGAATATCACTTTAAATGTCAGTTCAATAGTCTAATGTAAAATAAATATAACTATATTTACTGAAATATATTGTTTTTGTAAGATTTTATTGAAAAAAAAAGTGTTCACACTTATATACTATACTAACCGATTTTGGAAAAGCTAATTTGATTTCAAAAACTATACTGGGGATAAAAAACAAAAGAGGTAGAAAAAGAGTAATTAAAAGAGGTAAGCATCTAAGTTTTTATTAGTTTTTTATTTATTATATCCACAAATTTTAGCCACAAAAAATTAAAAAGACACATGTATAATCTTATAAAATATAAATATTATTATGTTTAGTTTACACAATTTTATTAATAAAAGAAAATGAAAAATATATAGGCTGTTAAATTTATATTTGGTCTAACATTGTTATACTTATTCAAATATCTATATATCTTATTTTTTTCCTTTATAAATTATTGTGGTTGAAATATAAATTTAAATCTTCAAAACTAATAAAAACTTATTTCTTCCACTTTTATTTTAATAAAACTTATCAAAAAATCTTTGTTATTGAGGGTTGATAAAAATTTAGCTGAAAAAATCATTCTACAACCAAGAATAAATATTTATATTGGGCTCAAAAATATATTAGATTCAAGATATTTATATCTAGTTAGAACTTACTTTTGTTATACCCGGTTGAATTCATATTAGGTTATTGGTTTCATATGAAAAAAAAATCCCTCAAATTATTCGTATCAGATAAATAGCTAAACAGAAAAAAAAATCGTAATCGGGTCCCTAAATTACAAGGTTATATTCTTTAGAAATCAATAGTACAAGGAACGAGGGTTTTAATCCATTAACTAATTTTAATTCTAGGGAAAATAATTCCACATAATCTAAAGATATATATAAGAAAAGTGTGTAATTTATGCTATTGAATATAATGATACCTTGATATCTTCATTATTTTTTCTTCTAATAACTTTGAAGTCGGTCTTTTTTCAATTTACTGTCAAGTACCTATTCAAAAAAAATCAAATCCTAGTTAATTGTGTAAAGCATAAATTAAAATTTATTGTTCGTTGTTTACCTTCTCGACAAAATAAAAGAGTCTAAGTAAAGCCTAATACCACTTTCAAGGGCTTTATAATCAAAATATTTTCGAAAATGTTTAAAATTTACGATGAATCATGGAGGGAAAGTCCAATTTCATCGATTAGTAGCAAAATAAAAATATCTGTTCAATCTTATCTCTGTAAACACGAATTCTTCCTAATTCTGATTGAAAAAAACACACATTTTACTAAAAGTAAATATATTAGCCCAATTGGTTAATACACCTTTTTTTTTGGAAGTAATTGCCCAATTAATTTTAAATAAAAATTTTCTTGGAAAAATACTTATGTTATACTAAAATTACAGATCAAATCCTTAATCAGTGGATAAATGCTTTTTTTTGCGGAATTTAAATTGTAAGTATGGATCATTAATTGTTGTCCGTTTTCAATGCCATTGTCATTAAATTTATCAATCCAGGTCGTATCATTAATTGTATAATTTTCCTAGTTTATATCGTATATAAATCTTTTATTCATTATATATTAATTCATAATTCAAAGAACTTAAGATTTGAGAATTATCAGATCGGAATATTTCACGTTTTATTCGCCGAATTTCGGCATAATAAAGACTTTTCTATTTTATTATTTCATAATATCGCAAATTTTTTTTGTCACACTGGAATCTATATTTTAAACAGTTTTTTTTGTTTTTGGCTCTTTTTTCATATAAGAGCGAATGATTATAGATAAACACTAAGTATAGATATCCTGTATATGATATTCAGCTCTCTGGTACTATCTGAGCATCTTTTATAAGCCGATTCAGTTAAGATAATATGAAGAATGAGAATGTAAATAAAGATTTTTTGATAATCTAATTGTAAACTTTTATTGGCTATTTATTTTACGGGAAATTTATTTTAAAGTTAATAAACTTTATAAAACAATAATTAAAAAAATTAAAAAAATGAAATTTTTTTTAAAAAATTTGCCACCCTACTCCTCTATGCCGCTCTAGCAGCTCCATAAATAAAGGGCATCGGTTCAAGGAGTCTAGTGAATCACTTGAACTTTGAAGCACAAGTGTTCTGGGCTCACTGATGCCAATCAAAAACTGGCTGTTTCCAACACAAGTTTATTATCAGAGGTGTAGGCTTGTAGCTGAGATAGAGTAAGTTTAGACTCACCTCCAAACCGTTTTTAAACTTTCCCCAACCGGAACTCATTGAAATTCTAAAGTTTATTTTTTATGTATGAGCAGATAGGTGCAGATATAAACCGGCCGATCGTCTTATTTCGCCTTTTGGCACATCGATTTTTCAGAAGGGTCAATTTTTTTTGAATTTTTCATCTAAATATTTCTATTTGATAGTCACTGGACGGTCCGGAAGGTCCCCATTCGCATTTTCCCGATTTCCTGGAGGCTAAGTTTCAGGTCAGGGTACAGCAGCTGGAGATTCATCCAGTTTCCTTTTCCGCCGATTTTAGGGTCCACCTTCCACTGGCGGATTTTAGACCAGTTATTTTTATTTTTACTTTCGACTATGGTGATGGTTGTTTCACCTTTTGAATTTTGAACACAAATGTTTTTTATCCATCTTGCACTGCCGGTCACCCAGGTGGCAATTCTGGTATTAAAGGGCCATTTAATGAGGCCGGCTATCCAAGTTTTCAAGCTTGGCCATTTGTGATATGCTCGCTATCGAGCAGCGCTGGTTTTTAGGATGACAGATTTTATCCCCAGCTCGGCTCAGACCCGTTCCATGGCTGCAGACTTACCAATATTGGCTACCAGTCTGATGGCTTTGTCGATTTCGGCATGGATCGGCTTGACTCTGGCTTCGCTCATGCAAAAGGTTTCGCCTCCGTAACAGCCAATAGGCATTATAGCCGAATTTATGAATTTTATTATTAGGAATACAGGTACGTCACCACGTTTCAAGAAGCTATATGGAGCGTAGAAAGCCTACCTGGCCTTTAATTTGTTTTTTTTGAAGGTCCCAGAAACGTCCAATTTATAGTTAATAATATAGCCCAAATATGTGTACTGATCAGTTTTTGGGTTATTTTGGGCTTTTAATATCAGATCGGACGATTGGGGACCGGCGTCATTCATTAAAACGCACTTGGATGCATTCACAGTAATTTCACATGTGTTCGACCAATCAGCAATTTCATTTAATGCAATATGCATATCGACCTCTGATTCGGCCAATAGGTCGGCATCATCAGAAAATAGCAGCCCAGGTATCCTAAAGGTGATCCAGGAACATATACTCCTTAAATGTCCTTGAAAAGATCGTTAATGTAAAAATCAAATAGTATTGGCGATGCCGGACAGCCTTGTAGCAGCCCAAACAGGTGGTCAGTAGGTTTGGAGACATCATATTCAATCATAACAGCTATTTTCGGTGACCTGTACAGGACCTAGATAGCGTTGAGTAACTTCCCGCTAATCCCAATTGCCTTCAGTTTGCAGAGCAGTGCGGTATGAGGCACTCAGTCGTAGGCTTCGCTATAGTCGATATAGGATATGAAGGTTTTTTTATTTTTAATTTTTCTTCGCCGAGAAATTTCGTATAGGGTGGTCGCTTGAGCGGCGCACTCCTCGAAATTTCGAAATCCGGCTTGTTCTTTGACTAGAATTTCGTATTTCTTATCTATTTGTGCCAATTTGGTAGCTATTATCTTGGATAATAGCTTCGAAAGGGTTGGAATCAGCGAAATTCCCCTATAGTTATCGGGGTCTTTCATATCTCCCTTTTTAGGTACCGGCACTACAATACTAGTGTCCATATTAGTTGGGATATCCCCAGAATCGTACATAATATTGATAATTTTGGAAATAAATTTTGCCATTTTTGACACTGGAATTTTTTCGGAGACCGCCAGTTTCCATACCTCACTGGGTATTCCATCAGAGCCAGGAGCCTTGTTATTAGGTGTATCACTTAATGCTATGGTGATATCAGACCATTTTATACTAGTGTCGCACTCCGGGAAATAGTCGCCGTCAGTAATTAGCAGTTATTCCCACTTAGTGGAACTGCGGCTATTGCC
>LSSL01004800.1:0-14638 GCA_001953115.1 Smittium mucronatum
AATTCACAAATATATTAGCTTTTTATATTTTTTTAGATATTATCGGATTTAGGGCAATATTTTTTAGATGGTTTAATAGTTTAAAATTGTATTGTTAATAAAAGTTTATTCGTCATTTCTTTGAGTTAAAAAATAAAATATCAAAATAATTATTTACGTAAATAATTAGCATTTTACATAACTATTGAGGAAAAATTATTTACAAAAACAGATATATATATATTAATGATTATTTTTAAAAATTGGCAAGATAAATAAAAAAAAATTTCCATTGCAGTAATGATTAATCGAGAATAAATATTACAACAATAATAAATATTTAAAATACTCGCTGTAAAAATATCAAAAAAAAAAAATCTTGTAAAAAATCCGTATCTATCATAACTAAGCTATGAACAATAATGCAATAGATATATGCTTGCAAAAAATAAATAAATTAAAATAACTAATTTTTGAAAAAAAAAACTTTTTTCGAATTTTTCGATATAACACAAGTCTAATATTTAAAAAGATGGAGTTTTAGGGTAATATAATCAGTAGATCGAGACAGCTATTTTCACCTCTGTGTTTATATTTCATATTTTTTAAATTTTAAAAATTGTTAAGAAAATATGCGATTTTGATATTTAAGTTTTAATTAATGAACTTATAATTGATTTAAGCATAGTTAGTTTTTTTTTTTTTTTTATTTGCTAAAATCGATATATAATACAAAAAATCCTATCACTTTTTATTGCTTTTAAACCATTATTACTATTTAATTTTGATAATATCTAATGCGAAATATTTTAAAAAGCATATAATGCCCGATTTTAATTAAGTAAAGCCTTTTTTGGGGTTTTCCGTAAATTAATAAATAGGTTTTATATGATTTAAATATATTTAAGAATTACATAATAGCTGGAAGTTTATTAAAAGAAATAAATAAGCCGCAATGATGTTTGTATGATTTTTTAAAGTGTATAATTTGAGCCTAGATTGTATAATATCACGTAAAATTAATATTTTTTTATAGAATTTTTAATATTGTAAATCTAATTTGAAATATCAAAAGATAAAACCATCAAAACATAATTATTTCATAATTATCTACAAAAAAAATTTATTAAATATATTAGAAAAAAAATACAGTAGAGCTATCTATCATTTAATCATTTGTGTATATTAGACATTATATTCTGTATTTTCAAAAATTTTTAAAAATTTAGATATAATAAAAATTTTTATTAAAACCATCAGTCCAAATAAAACTGATGGGAGTTGTTATTTTTCAGTCAGAAATTTTCCTATAATTAGTTATAAAAACTGGATAAAATCGACTTGAATTGATAATTTTTTTTCAAGTAGAAAAAAATGTAACTTTTACAATTAATTTTCTAATAAAAAAATTAAAAGAGTTATTATTTAACTTATAAGAGCCTTTAATGCTTTTTGCGATATAAAATATGATTTAATTTTACATACTTTTTTAAAACGTCAAAGCTGTATTAGGGAAAATTTTAAACCTTATAAACCTTTTGAAGAACTGGAATCAAAATTCTTGTACATATTATAATCATAAAATAAAGAAAATCGTACCTCAGAATTTTTTCAAAGCCGAAATAAATATAATAAATATAATGAATTTAGTCTTATTTAAAATTATGCCTTCTCTTTCCTTGTTATTATTCGTTAAATTGATAAAAATTAAATAAATTTTTTTAATTAAATTATTACTAGGTGCTGAAATATTTGTATTCAATAATAATTTGGATTTTTTCATTGAAAAAAAAAAATTATTAAATAATGATATATCATAATTAAACCATTAAAGAAAATAACACAATAAAAATTATATTTTTTAAATAAATATCAATAATTAGTATATATTACTACACTCTCTAAATATTTTCTACAATTAATATTTATACATATAAATGAAAAAAAAAAAATTTCAAAATACTTAATCCATTTTCAAAAATAAAAAAAATCACTTAAAGACTTCCTCTATATCCGTATTATAACTCAATTGCAGTATATATTGATAATTTTAAAAAAATAAAAAAGTTTAATTAATAAATTTAATTATAAATTTTGAAAAATCAAGTATTTATTTAAAAAAATTAAAATTAATCTCAAAAATTAATCTTTTTTTATACAGACTACTAACTATAATTCTATAATATATTTATTATTAATTTAAATTAAAAAAATATATGCAAAATAAATTAATATTAAACACATTTATCTATAAAATTTAATAAATAATAAACAATTTTTTAGAAATTTTGCAAAAGTTATAGATTAATCAAATTAAAGAATAAAAAAACCCGATAAACATTAAAAATAAATTTAACAAGCTAAGATAAGTTAAAATAGAAAAAATAGTCCTATAATTATTTTTTAGCATTTATTTGAAAAAGAAAAGTAATTTCTAAAAAAAAAACTTTTTATTTACATTTAATCAGCTTTTTCAAACTAATTTGAAAATAATACTCATATTTAATAAAATTTTTGGATAAATAAAAAAGCCTGTATTAATAAATATTTTACAGGGTTGAAAAAAATTCATAAATGATGGGTAGATTTGGGCTTCAAAATAGTTTAGTAACAATAAGAATCATAATAGTCGATTATAATTATTGTAATATAAGTTTAATAATAATATTAAAAATAATAAGTAAACCTAAAATACTTAAATTGAGACTCATATATCAAATTTTCAAAAGTGAGGATTTAATTATTTTATTTTAAAATAAAATATAGAATATTTTAGACACATTAGATCATGTATATACCAGCATACTTTTACCTTCACTTCAAAATTGGATTATAAAGTTTATTTAAAAATTATTTTAATTAATTTTAAAGAAATTTATACATACATAATCACTTTAATTAACATCTATATTGAAGAGTTTTTACCGAATAAATTTCGTATAAATATCTATTGAAAAATATTTAATCCCAATTCTATTGGATAATTTTTTTTTTTTTGTAAGTTTGAAATTATTATAATATCGGAAATATATATTTAAAAACCCATAATTTTAAATTTATAATATTTAATCCATGTGTTTTATTAATTTTTTTTGTTATTTTGGTAAAAAATAATATTGATTATACAGGCTAATGCATATTGTTAATTTTACTAATTTTATCTTAATATAGCTAAATTTTATAGAAATCTTTTTATTGAAACGGTGTAGATTTAGTCTCGTATTATTATCAGCTCTTTGAAATTAGTTGTTTGATTTATTAGAATTTAGTGATTTTCTTTATTTATCAGTTATACTAAAATAATTTGGCCTAAATTTTTTTACTAATAATTTTTTTAAAATGTATAAGAGTTTTAAAATATATATATATGTCTTTGATAATGTGTGAATTTTCTTTTAAGAAAACTCAAATCCTTATAAATATAATTCTTTTGTGGAATTGTCTTTTTCTAAAAAAAATTAATTAAATATTTAAATGATTAAAATACAAAAATACAAAAATAATTTATCAAAATTTGGTAATTATTTTTCAAAATTATTGCATATCTTTTATGTTACTATGCTTTTAATCTATTAAATATATATTTTTAAAAAAATTAATGGACTTAACTTGTCAATTTTTCATAGTCTCCATGTTATAAATAAGCGAAAGTATATATTTTCTCTATATAAAAAAATCGGTTTAATTATAAAAGAAATGAGATGTTTTCCAAAGAAATTTAAGAGACGATGGCTGATTTCAAAAAAATTGCGTAATATTTTAAAGGACTTTTTTCCATCTTTTTTTGAAACTCTCTCAGGAAAATTATCATTTTTATTATATTAACTTCCTCTGATAAGATGCATATAAAATAAAAAACATTATTTTTTTATATTCTTCAACTTTGCATGTTACATTTTACTATTATTAAAGAAATATTTGCATCATTTTTATTATTTTTATAGTGAATATAATATAAAATTTTTGCATAAGCTCACAAAAAAAGTTAATCGTAAATAAAGAAATGAGAAAATATACTATTATCTATAAAATTAAAAATTCACATATTTCAAGTTCCACCTTTATTTTCTAATGATGAAAATATCAAAAGATTAAGCATTATTGATTCTAAGAAAAGATAATATTAGAAATTAAGTTTAAACAAAATGTTACAAATATACTAGTTATGTATATATCAAATAAAATATATAAATGTAAATTTGAAGACCGAATTAATTCATAATATTATTTTACATGTAAAATTGATAAAATATAAAAATAATGGATAAAATCCATAAATTTCCCAATAATATTTGAATTTTCCTCATATTTCATTTTTTCCAATCATTTCTGTCGCAAATACCAATAATTTTTTTGGCTATTGAGTAAAATATTATCTTTAATGTTTTATTTTTTCAATATAATTACTGCAGCTAAATTTCCTATATCTCTATGTTAATAATACTAACTGTCTATATCTGCATTTTTCTTTTAAAAAAAACTCATCCTTTTAAGAATGTATGAGTGTGCAACTTGTAAAGAAATATTTTTGAATTAGAAAAGGAACTTTGTCTATTAAATGAGATATCATTAAAATCTACTCTAAATCACATTTTATTCTTACAAATTACTTATAAAATATAATGAAAAATGTACAAGATACCACATAAATATTCTCTATATACAAAATAAGAAAATTAAAAGAGACATCATGTGATTTTTAATTAATAAAATCATTGATCTTGATCATCCAGTTAGAAAATTAGAAGCGAGATTCCTTAATTTTCAGCATGTGGAATATTAAATATTATTTTTGCGTATTAACTATCTTTTCTTCTAAAAAAGTGTTTTTAAAAATGAATTTATAATATTTTTTTACATAATACTACCCCTTTAGAGTGGGATAAATTTGAATCAAATAATCTACAAAGGAAATTGGATTTTAACATAGATATTTTTATTATTTTTTCAAAAAAAAGGAAAAAATAATACCGTTATTTTAAGTAACCTTATGCCTAAAAAAATTAATTATTCTTCTACAAATTAAATCATGCATTTAAATCTTGTTTATAATGAAATATATTTCTTAATACCAATCCACTTTTATCGAAAATTTTATTTAGTTATAATAAAAAAAATTCAAAGAGAGTTTTTAATTTGATTTTAAACTATTAGTTTCGAAAAAAAACCACATAACTTTCGACCATATATCCACTTTAGTTTTTTTTTTTTTGAATTATAAATTTCAAGTTAAGACAAATAAAATTTATTAACAAGACAACCCTTTTCACCCCGACTAGAATCTAATAAAAAAATCGTGAAATTTTTTATAAATTACTATATTATGGATATTATTTTAATGTAACAGGGAATTCATAGAATAAAACGAAATTATAAAAACAAGCTTTTTATATTCCAAAGGTTAAGAGTTAATAAACCAGAATGTATTTTAAAATTTACAATAATTATAAAAATGGCAATAAACCATTATACGACTATAATTTGAGAGATTTTGTCTTTTTTTACAGACAAAAATGAAGAGTGAAAATTAGATCGGCTAACTTCTTCTTTCTTTTTCTATGTTTTCCTGAATTTTTTTTCGAGACTTTAGCACAAAATTACAAATGAACATTATTAAACAATATTTTAACTAAATAAGTGACTCTCATTTTATTTTTAAAAAGCGAATATTAACTGTAGAACTGCAAAAATAGTGTAAAATGGAGCTTATTTATTAAATAATGCTAAAATATAATGAGTAATATATATTATATTTTTACAAAATTCCTGACAAGTTTTATTAAATTAAAACTCGTTATAAAGCTTAATAAAAAAAATCCAAAATAATCAATCCAAATTTTAATTGTAACTTTTTTTAGGCCCGAAGGTCATTTATCATCTTTGCTATGAATATAACCTGATATATGTTACGATGCTTTATTTTAACCGAAAAAAAAAAATTATTTCTTTGCAAAATAAAATTTCCACTTTTGAAATTATTATAAGCACATATAATCTACCTTAATCAATTTTCATATTTTATTAATATAAATTCTTACACCTGGGTAACACACTATGTGCCTTTCTATCTTATTTTTTTACTGTAACATAGCTGAAGATATTGATAAAATTTCCAAAAAAAAAAACTTAAAATAAAAGATGTGTAATAAAATACCTAATAATTTATAATTTTTGGGTGATAAAGAATTTTTTATTTCTTCGATTTAATTGGATATTAGAAATGCACTTATCTCCATATTTTTTTTAACATGAGCGATAAGTTACACACATAATTTAATATCTATTGAATATTATTTCAGTAAAATTTCTCATTTTTTAAATTATTAGATAGAAATATCTAGTATATGCACTGCTTTTGCTTTGTAAAGTATTTTTAATTCATTTTTATTGATTTTTTATATATAAAAAGGCGTGTAATTTTTTTGATAAAATTTAAGTATCAGTTCTTTAAATAATTTTTTTTTTATAATGACTAGAGGCTCCCATTAAATTCTTTTAACTTTTTCTAACTTTTTCCCATTAACATTAGAAAATTTTGCGATTTTTTTAAAAAATTAAAAAAAGAAAATATGCCTGGTTTGAGGTTAAATAAAAAAAATACTACTTTATAGTTCGTTAAAGAATTATAGCATGTGTGTTATTTTTTTCAGAAATTATTTTTTTAAAAAGATAGCTCTTAAATCAAATCGAATCTCTTGACGATGTAGAAATAATTTACAAAAAAAGACTAATTATTTTTTCACCGAAAATTCGCGTATTCGAAAAAAAATTCAAATAAATTAATTCGCATGATTTTTTTAGAATTTTAGTCAGAGAAATCATTATCAAAATCTTGATATGTTACATATGGTTTAATCCTAATTGAAAAAACTCATCTTATATACTTTTTTTATTATCAATTTAATATTTCTGTAGTTTTTTTTTCTGATATCATGTAAAAAAACCAAGTTTTTCAACACTATTCTCTTGTAGTCAAAGATTTTTTTCTTGTTATTTTTTTTATTGTTAGTTTGTATAAAATAAATCAATTTCAAGACATTGAAATTTATTATGATTATATTCATATTCATTAAAGGTTATTTTATTCTAGCCATGATTATAAATTCCGACTTATTTATTGCTAAAAGTACAGAAATGGGAAAATTTTATAACTTTGACGCCGTTTTTAACATAAATTATCAAAAATCGTAAAATAAATTTCTCACTTTCTCACTTTTTTATTTTTTTAATATCTTTAAATTTTTATTTAATAGCAATTTTTTTATACAAATATCATAGGCCATTGTTTCTATATATATATAAATGTGAAAAAAAAAAAGTAATATTTTTTTTGCCATTTAAATTCTGCGTTGAATATATAAATAACCGAAAAATCACTAAAAAAAAGTCATAAATCGCTTATTATGCTCATAGTAAGATTTAATTTAAAAATTTTCTAAAAAGCTGCATTTAAATTTGAAGTTGTGAAGTGACTTAGCCATTTTTACTAAAGTGAAATTTTCAATTTAAAGCTAAAATAAAATTTCGAAGAGCATTGAATTATTAAATTCTTGGGTTGAATTTTATTAAATATCTTATAGTTTTATTTTATATAAAAAATAAATTTAAAAAAGTTATAATACCCTTGTTTTTAAAAATGAAATCTTTTAAAAAAAATTGCAACGGAGTAGTAACGTATTTTGAGGTTTCCCCCCTTTAATTGAATTATTTTTTTAAAAAAAAATTTTACCTAAAATTCTAAATTTATATATTAGAATGGCGGAATTTTTTGTTGAAAAATCATTATTCATAACCATTTATGTTTTTCCGACCACTAATTGGGACTCATTTAAAACAGAAAATTCGCCTGGAAATTTTTTTAAAAAAGTCCAAAAACGTATCAATTGGTCAAAAAATATTATTATTCCTTACTAATGTAAACATAATTTAGATAAAGATTGTATAAATTTACCAAAATCTCTTAATTTAATGAACGCTTTGCTCAGCGATATAAATTATCGTAATTGATCCAAATAATAAATCCTTTTATAAATTAAAAATCTATTTTTGAGTGTTTCTATAATATATTTAAAACATAAGTTTGTGGTTTAAGTAAAAAAAATATTCAGAAAAAAAAAATGAAATAAATACAACCTTAACTTTTTTTCGGAAAATTCCAAAAAAAAAAATGTAAAGCTTATTTTTTATATTATATTATATTATATCTATGAATTATTTTAAGTTTAAAAAAACAAATTCACTATTCGGAACGACTATTGAATCTAAGAATATATAATCATAATATACTAACTGTGAATTTCTTTATTATTTTAATAATTTTAGTGCTGAAAAATTTCAATCCATTAAATTTAAATATCAGTATAAATATCAATTTTCCAATCTGTTACAATGGTACAAAAATATTTATAAGTATTAATGAATTTTTGGTTTCAATTTGATAAATACTTTTTAAAAGCAGTGGCAACAGCAATAATTTTAACAGAACATATTTTAATTAATTTTTTAGTTCCTAATTTTTCACTATAAATTAATATTGTAATAGATATTAAATCAGGTATAAATGGATTTTCTGCGCGTGATTTTCCTTAAAGATTCTTACATACTTTCTTCTACAGATTATAACTAGAATTTTCATTAGAATTTTAGCTGAAATCGTAATTTGTACAAAAAAATTAATTTCAAATATTTCTAAAAAGCCATTACCATTTTTATCCTAATTTCTAAATTTTTTGCCTTTCACCTCTTTTTATAAAAACTTTCTGCGCTTTTTTTAGATATTGATTCAAAATGCATGTACCAGATAACCTATTTTTTACAAGATATAGCGGAAAAAAAAACTCGAAATTGAGGAAAATTTATAGATATATAGCTTAAATATTGGAATACTATGTAAGTATATACTGGTAACATAAAGCCATAGAAATTAAAAATGCAAGTGTATAAACCTCAAGACAAGGTAGTTATAAAGTGAGAATATAAGTGCGAGTTTTTGTTCCTTTTTTTTGCATAGGGTTATTCTACGAGAAAATTTAGTCCATATTTTTCGATTTATACTTTTATTTTTCTGTATCAAAACCTATTTGAAAAAATTTCTTTATAGTAATTTTCATTTATTTTTAATGAATCATATATTTTTTTCTTACAAAATTTTGATGTTAGTTATGATTATAATTTTATAAAATGGCAGAAATAATATTGATATGAAATTTATGCGAAAAAAGTTAGATAATTGATAAAAAAATTTGCATATTAAGAATTTAAAAATCGAGCCTATGCATAGGCTGCCATAAAGTCTAAGTGAATAATATGAATAATTTACAAAAATTACTAAGTATTTATATTTTATATATAACGAGATCAACGTGCTTGCTTAGCTCAGTTGGTTAGAGCGTGGTGCTAATAACGCCAAGGTCACAGGTTCGACCCCTGTAGTGAGCATATCTCGGATAGTATAGTGGTGAGTATTCCAGTCTGTCACATTGGCGACCCGGGTTCAATTCCCGGTCCGAGAGCATTATCCGATATGGTCCAGTGGTTAGGATTCCTCGCTTTCACCGAGGCGGCCGGGGTTCGATTCCCCGTATCGGAGCTTTTTACTGTTGCATTTTGCACACTTCACATGACTATTAGATTTTTCTGCAAGCATTTTTTTTTGCTTGGTTAATATAAATCACCATATGTATACATTAATAAAACAAAAATTTTGCTGAAATTTCCGCTTTTTCTAAAAATATTCTTATTATAACAAATACTTCTCAATTTTATTACACAAATCTCCCTTTTCTCCCATTAAGTCTAAAAATCATTTTTATTCCCAATTTTCCGTAGCTACGATTTAATTGGCTTATGTAATTTTTTTAAAAGGCTAAATTTTAAAACAGAATCAAATTTGATACATATTAATCTGTTTAAGTAAATTTTAAATCAGATCAAGTAATTTTCTTTTCAAATTAATCGGTTAAATGAAGTGAAAGATATTCGAAATTAAATTTATGCAAATTTATCAGCCTTTAATCTCAAAATTTGCTTTTTTAACTTCAATAAGGCAGGTGTAATGACTTATTTTATGTATATTTTTGAAATAAAAGTCAAAAGTACCTAAAAATACAAGAATTGGGATAATAAATTTGTGTATGATTAAATATCGAATAACATTTATCAAGGTTGAAAAGGTTTTATCGAGGTCTACCTGTCTTATGGGGATCGAAAATTTTTCCAATTATTTTGGAATATTCTCATCTGTGTAATTGAATATTTAACAATTTTTAAACCTTAATTAGTCAAGATCATTTGCTCTTGAATGTAGATTTAAAAAAAAATAATACTTTTTTTACTTATTTTGTTTTAAATTTTATCAAAGTGTACTTAAAATGTTTTTTTTCCATCTTAATTTGACACATAAATGGATGTCTGGTTTTTTTTAAAAAACACTTTGATTTCAATTTCTTAATTTTTTTTGCTTAAATTTAATTTGATTCGATTTTATTTTTTAACCTTTATAAAAGCTTTTTTTTTATCCAAAAAAATCCAAGAGAGTAAAATTAATTTAGAAAAAATAATAATAAATAGAATAGGATATTTAAATTTCGATTAAAAGCAAATTCAACTTGTGAAAGGCTACTAAAATGTTTTAATGAAGAAAATTTTATTCCGCAACTATTCCTATATTTAATTTATTTGTTAATGTATGTTCTAATATTATAAGTAAAGTTATTTCCAATAAAAAAAGATAAATTTAAAAAATAAAACGCCTCGGTACTTGAGATCACTAATGAATTCATCTTTAACAAATTTAATTTGATTTATTTGGACTTATGAATTCTTTTAGCCTTTAGCCCCAACACTCTATAGAGTAAAGTGATTAATATAAATAGCTTTTTTTCTATTTTTATTATTGTAACTTAATGAAATTAGTCCCAGTTTATCGTTTTATACAAACCTTATTTTTTTCCCTTCGTATCAGCTCGAAACCTTTCTCGAAATACATTCTCATTTGAAAGAATTTTATTTCAAAACAATAAAAAATGAAATCAAGAAGTATAAATGCTTTTATATTTTTATTGGTAAATCCTTTCAAACCTATTTTATCCAAAATATGAATTTTTTTTTTGTAATAATCGAGAAAATTATATATAAGTGTAAGACCCATCTAAATTTCGAATTCTATATTAAACAATAAATAGGAAGTTTTTAACTAATTTAAGGTTCAAAAAGATTCTGTGCAACTCGTTTTGAGTTTTTTTTTTTTATGTTGCGAGTTTTTAATAAAACTGGGAAATTTGGTTAAGTCAAGGCAATTTTTAAACATCTAATCATTTTTCATTTAAGTTTTGAAAATATGAGATTTGTTTAACATTTAATTTTTTAATATCACTTAAACCATTAAATAAATGATATTCTAAATTCCACTAACTAATAATAGTAGAAAAAAACACTGATTCTATTTTTATTCAAAAAACTTCTTATTCTATTTTTTTGCTTTAAATTTATCTTTTTGTTATCATAATATTAATTTATATTGAAATCAGTATAAATAAATGGGTATTTACTATAATATATATACCACTTTTAATAGCGTTCGAATGTTTCTTTGATATGTAATAAAAGAGTTTTAATTTTAGTTTTAATTTTTTACATCTATCAATATAAATACAAAAATTAACCTGATTTTGGTAATAGACCAAATATAATAAATCAGTTTATTGATAACGTGTTTTCGTAGGGTTTTCATATCTATTGATCTAAAAAACATTATCAAGATAAAAATCCGACGTAATCATTGAAAAGGGAGTAATTTTTACTGAAAAGTCTAAAATACCTGAACAAAAATTATGAATAACCATCTTGATTTTTTTTCACTTAGCTATTTTACAATTATATGTTTCATTCTTATTATTTAAATTTTGCAAGATAATAAAAACATGCCAATTTATGTTTGAAATCGCTTAAATTAATTGAAAAATACTTTATTAAGCAAAAGCATCTATTTTTTCTAATACAATGCAATATTGATGTTACAATGGATAACCTTTTCCAACAAATTTACTAAAAATTTAATAATTGTTATTTTCAAATCTCAAGCTATAAAATCGATCCTTATTTTGTTTGAGTGTTGAAAATCTATAGAGGTTAAATTATAAAAGGCAAAAAGATAGTTTTATTTTATAAAAATAAAGTGGCTATATATAATTTATATAAACATAAAAATAACAGCTATTATTTTTTGGAAATTTAAAGCTAAAGAATCTTTATCCATCCACTATCATCATAATTTTGAAAAGTGAGTTAATTAAAAAAATTTAAATTGCAATTATAAATGCAGATCAGGGTATAATCTATTAAATTTAATCTCGAAGCTCAAGTTTTAGAATGGGCTAGATAAATATATTTATGAGTTTTTCGTGATTATTCCAAACACTTATAACCATAATAACTATAGCTACTAAATTATAAGTATTTGCGAATAATAGGCTATAAAAGGTCTGATTTATTATAAAGAAAAGCTCAAAAACATAAAACTTTCATTAAATACATTAAAATTTTTTTATTTCAGCTACTAAAAATATTATTTAACAAAAAAAAGCTAAGATGGGTATTTTTTTTCTCTATTTTTAAAGTATAAAATGATATTTTAGTAGAAAAAATGTGCTTAGTTTAGGATTAGACGAAAAGACTTGGGAATGGGAATGATTAGGCGTGAGAGTCTCTAGAGGTGATAATGATAGGAAATAAGGAATATGATAAAGTTAATAAAAAGAGAGTAGGGGAACTTGAGAATAAACAAGTGTGAGAGGGGTGGGATTTTTTTGAGTTGAAAGGTTGAAAAGAAAATTTTCGCTATATTTTGTAGTTCATTTTAACTGGAATTATTCATTTTATTCCAAAATTTGTAAAATGAAATGCTTTCGTCCGATTATTTACATAATTTGATTATAAAATTGAATACATCATTAGTATTTAATCATATTATTTTTATTTTCAACCAGAAAAAATTCATATGAAACACGAAGGTAATCAGTTCGTATTTGAGTTATTATTAGTTCGAAAATTAGTATATTTTTAGTATATTTCTTTGAAAAATCACGCCCTGTGTAACATCAATGTTGTATTGGTTTAGTAAAATTAGCATGCTTTTGCTTAATGTAATATTTTTTCAACAAATTCTAGGGATTTCAAAATAAATTAGTATATTTTTAATATTTAATCATTAAACTTATGTCTAAATTTTAAAAAATATATAGAGCGATATAAATGATATATACAAAAAAAAATTCTAAGTTTATGGAAATAAACATATTCAAAATAAACATAATCAGGACCTCAGCAGAAAAAAAAAAAGACCTTGAATTCATCCAAAAAAACTGATATTTTTAATTAAATTTTATTTTATTATTAACTTAGAAATTTATGGAGATAATTTCATTTTATAATTTTTTATATTTATGTAAAAAAATAATAATATAAAAGTAAATATCTATTTGGTAAATAATATATACCGAGAGGTGATTTAGATGAGATATATTCTATTTATAGTATGTTTAAATCGCTTAATTATTGATTCCTAATCATATTTTCAGATAAAATAAACGAAATAATTTAAATAAATAAAATTTTAAACATGAAAGAAAAACCTTAAGAAAAATAAGTCATAATAAGGGTTTTTTATATAAATTAAGTTTAAATTCTCTCTTTAGCCTTAATATTTTCTATTTTAGAAAATTTTAAACGCGCAAAAAATGATAACACAGTTCAAAAATACGATAAATCTTCTAAAGAAAAGTTTACTATAGTTTTATAAAATCACAGATAATTAACTAGAAGCTAGAAATGTAATAAAAATAAACTTTGAAATAAATGATAAGTACAATTTTCTACTATTTTAAAAAAAAATTATTAAAGAAAGAGGGTTTTCAAGCGATTTATTTGCCCATCCATTTTTAAATAATCATATTGATACCCTGTATATATTAAAATTTCCTATTGGCTTTAACATCGAATCATATTTGTGATTTTTTTAAAAAATAAGGCACTTTATTGAAAAAAAGAGGGAGTTTTGCATTATCCAAGATAAATATAACCAATAAAAAAATAGAGATTTTTTTCCAGGCCCAAATGCAAATATTAAATTCCAATTCTAAAAAATAAAGGGGGTTTACTGTATTTAAATATACTCATTTTATATAATATTATACGCTCAAGTTTTAAAGTCAATACATTCTTCATGAGCTCTTTGTTTTTTTTAAAAAAAATGATGGGAAATTTTTCATACTATATCAACGATTAAAATAAAATATCTATGAATGTACAATTTTTTCATCAAATCAATATCACATTTAAGT
Organism: Smittium mucronatum; assembly: GCA_001953115.1. Taxonomy (NCBI): domain Eukaryota; kingdom Fungi; phylum Kickxellomycota; class Harpellomycetes; order Harpellales; family Legeriomycetaceae; genus Smittium; species Smittium mucronatum. The sequence continues at coordinate 14,319 of LSSL01004800.1, forward strand.
TTTATTCCAATGCCTGAATGTTTTTAATCTATCTATTCAATTCAATTTTTTAATTTTTTAAAAACTAAAAATACCGTATTTTTATACTTATATTATTCGAAACAGTTTACCTGATGTTAACGGGTTTATGTTTAAATTATGAAAAATCGCAATAAAATTATATCATTGTTAAAAATTTTGCTTTTTGGCTTATATAAATATTTTTATTAATCATGTCTTTTAGAGCCTATTAATTATTTCACTATTATCTACGGTTTGTATAATTGTAAATCGTTTTTTGTGATGAATTTTTTTGATTATTGGTAAAGTTATAAATTCTG
>LSSL01004802.1:0-14186 GCA_001953115.1 Smittium mucronatum
CTCAATTTGAATTAAAAATTGTAGTGTAAAAAGCTATTTTTACTGGATAATATTCACTATTTTTTCTCTTGTATCGAAAATCAATTTGATTAAAATTAAAATTTAAAAAAAAATACTATTAACCAATATCATATTTAAGAAAAGTTTAAGTGCGAGTAAAAATAATCATTTAAGGTAAAATATACATAGGTTAAAATGCACGTATGTGTCAAATACACATACATAAACATATAAAAGCACCAATATGATAAGCATAGGGCTTTTTTGTCAAAAAAAATCAATATTGAAAATTATACGAATTAGCCTAAATAATTTTTCTATTTGATTTCAATTTTTCAATTTTACGACTCGACATAATTTGAAACTATGAGATTAAAGCTTTGGAAATAAATCAGTTTTAGTAGTGAAAAAAATTCAAATAAATCTTTTTTTCTATTTATCGTGATAGCCTCATTTCAGAACCTATCTCATCTTTTTAAAAAATATTTCGATATTATTATTTTAATCAAAATCTATTGGAAAATTTAATAAGATTCATTTAATTTTCCAATTTATTGTAATTAGTATAATAAAAATACTTATTTTAGTTTGTATAGATAAGTAATATTGGAGAAATATCACTTGGATTAAACTCTTTTTTGTGTAATTTTTTTAAATTTTGTGTATTTTTGATTAGTTTTATGTGTATATACTTTTAAAATAAGTAATTATAGCCATTATGCATGTTTTCTAGTGAAAATGTGGTTTTCTTAAACCAATAAGCCATTTTCTGGTACATTTTTATTTAATCCGCGTTTCTGTTTTATTTTAAATTATTAAATGATGTATAATTATATAGTTTTTTTTTAATTACTCATTTTTTTTGGTCAAAATACCATTTTATTTCATTTCATTTAATTTAGATATCTCAGTACTTAATACGAACAAAATTTTTTTTTAGACTTTATACATGAAAATCACATTACAGAATCTTCTTATCTCAAGAATAATCCCTCATGTAAAATAGGTATCGGTTTGATTAAGAATTTTTAATGTTCTTTTTTAATTGATTGTTTAGTTAATTGGATAAACGTGTCTCGTGTATTAATATTTTAAAGGCATTAAACAGCAGAAGTACTTATTTATATTTATTTTTAGTTAAAAATAAAGGCTTTTGTATTCTCTTAAAACTAATTGATTTGTGTGAATATTTTTGAATAATTAATCTAATATTTTTTCTAGACTATTGGTTTAAATTTTCTGTGTTAAATGAATAAATGAATAAAAAATCTGAATAAAAACAAAATAAATGTATTTTTTCCAAAAAATAATCAGTTTCAAAGACTATTAAGCATATAGAAAAACACTAGCCAAAAAAACTCCATAAAATATTACGGTAAAATTTATTTTAGTCTATATTTTCTTTAAAAAAATTTGAAATTTCTATAAAACAAGATTTTTTGCTGAATTAAGTGAAATTTTGAGACAATCAACGGGATAAAATATTAATTCGCTATAATATTAATATATAAAGCCATAAACCTGCATTTAAAACCGGAATAAATTTCTAGCTCAAAAATTCATCAATTTATTCAAATTTTTATATTTATTACCTTCTTAAAAATTTTTGAACAAACATAGTAAATTTTTTTCTGAAAAAAAAAATTTTGGAGAAACTTTGATGAAAGATTGAAGAATAAATAAAAAATTTAAAAAATTTAAAAAATAAGAGACAGAGTTGTTTTTTTAGTCAAAGTAGGATAAATTGTTTAAGTAATAATGAAAATTGAATAGAATAAAATATTTTGAACCTTTTTTTCATAGTATATATAAAAATTCGAATTGCGAATATTTTCGATCTTAATTTAATTTTTTTGATTTATTATTCAATATTAGGATAGGAAATACTATACAAATAAACTAAATCAGTCAGAGCCTATAATGAACGCGCACAAAATATTTATTAAAATAAATTTTTTTTTAATATTTTTATTAATAAAAACTATTAAATTATATGAATAGGCCGATATTTGAGGAAATTTAATATTTTTTAATATTTAGTAGCAAAAATGATGTATTTTAGGACTGAAAATTTAATTTCGATGCTAAATATAACTTTCTAATTCGATGTATTAATGTTTCAGTTAATTAAATCTTCTAAAACTTAAAAAAATATCCACTATAATAGACCTTAATCGGCTAAAGAGCCATTATATCATTAATAAATTTTAAAATAAATATGTATTTAAAATTTAGACCTGTCAACCAAAAATTATAAAAAGCAATCAAAACTTTCATATTCATATCATAAGATCTTAATTTCATTGAATTTTTCATTTCCAAAAAATATTTTACATATGAATTTATATTAATTATATGATTGAACTCTTATAATTATTTTTGGAAAATTCATATATTATTGCACCTACCTACGATTTATTGTAATAAATTTTACTTTATTTTGTAAATCAAATTGGATTTTTTTTAATTTTTAACGAGAATACAACATCATTCAAATTTTAGGGGATAAGGAATGTTTTAATATCCATTGCGCTCTCAGTAAAATAAGTGATTTTTATTGAAATATCATTACTTATAAAAAAATAGGTACTTTTTTTTTAAAAAATATTTCACTAATATGAACTAATAAAAAAACTACTTATTTTTTGAATAAAAATATGCGAATTTTAAGAAATAACTATTTGAAAAAATATAATTTTCTAGTCGCTTTATATATTTAGATTTGATTTTTATAAACAAAATATAATAATTTAAATATATGTATATTTGGCAGATTATTAGATAAATGAGATCTTTTTTTTAAGATATTATAGGATAACTTTTGAGGTTAAATAATTGACCAAATTTACTGAAAAAAACTTTAATCAGTGAATAAATATTCCCTATTTGAAAATTTTTGGTTTTTTCCATGTTTAAATTACCCAGTTGCAATTAATATAAGATTATTTTTTAATAAAATGAATAATGTGTTATCTTTGATATTGAATAGAAGGGAAAATACCAGAGAAATCAAAATCAAAGTTATATTTATTCTACATGGAAATAGAATGTTAATGGAATATTAAACTAATATTCTAAAAAAAAATGATTTCCATACATAAAATAGGGCGCATTTTTAAGAAGTGTACATTAATATAATCGAGTAAGACATATGGATTTAAGGATTAAAATAGTACAATAGATCAAATTTTATTAAGTTTAAACTAAAAAAAATTAAAAATTTAACTCACTGAATACATAATTTTTCGCTCTTATTTGAGTAAATGAATCAATAAAATAAAATTAATCATAATTTTATGAAGGAAAAGTTTGTTATAAATTATCAAAAAAATCAAAAACGAATATTTCTATTAATTATATTCAAAAAAATAATATCGTATCAAAATAATAAAAAATTCAACACGCTATCCTTCAATCTAAATTCTGAAAACAAATCAAACCCAATTCTTATAAATGATAAATGCTCCAGCTAATAGATACTAATCTCAAAATATTAAATTAAAACCATAAAACTTCCACGTGATGGTCTGAAAAACTCCGAATTCCAATCTTCAAACTATTAAATTACAGCATGCGAAATTCCAAATTTCAAATAAAAAAAATCAAAATATCCAAAACGCAATTATTAAAAAAATATTTTTCAATCTTCAAAATTATATATTTTATTCTCCAAAATAATGTTTATAGTACATAAAAACTCAAACCGCAAATAGAAATTTTTTTAAATCTAATCTACCAAGCAACCTCAAAACTTTAAAAACCTAAAAAATGCTTCTTTCTTAAAAATAATATCATATTAAATCTCATTAATTTTATTTTTATGTAATAAGTAATTTATGAAATAAATCAATATTTCAAATGATTTTCATTTTACTGAATCTAATGTATATTTTTCAGGAAAATGGTAATATTATAAAAATTGTATATATACCATCAAATTACTAAGATCGCTAAATTATTTGGAACATTTGTATAAAATTCAGAAATTTCTTATGAAAATTTAGTAGATAAATTGGTTAATAACTATAAAATTTAAGTTATTTATATCTTTTAGCTATGAATAGCTTCATTTCAAACCTAAATGTGTAAAATAAAAATAAACTATTTTTATGTTTATAAAATATATCTTAAAATTTGTGATAGAAATATAGCAGTAAATAGCTGCTTCTAGCTCAATAAATCCCTTAAAAAAGTTCTTGATTTGGCCAAAAATATATCATTTTTGAAAATTTAAAATCTTGAAAAAATTATAAATTGTTTATTTAGAAAAATATCAGAATAAAAACCAAATATTTTTTTAGATATAGAGGAAAAATGATGAAAATTTCAGCCACAAAAACATGAGGGAGAAGTCATACAGCCCTAAAGCCATAATTTATGTATTCTTATATTTTTATTTTTACATAAATTTTCACAATACTTCTTTCCAATAAAAAAAAAGGATGGAATCTCCTTTTTTTTTTACTTCCGAATTAAACTAATTAAAAAAATATAAAATCCTAATTTTCAGAAAAATAAAATGTATCAATTTTTAATTTTTTAAAACGCTGCTAAATTCACACACAGATCCATTTTTGTACAAAGTGTATTAAAACTATCCTTTAAAAATATTTTAAGTTTACTAAAATATGAAAAATAGTAATTGGAATAAGAAAAATTAAATTTTCTTTTTACTTTATTTAAAGATTTTATATTTCTGGGCTACAAATTTTACATCAAAATCTCGATATAGACCCCCAATTAATTCTGGATGCATATTTTGAGTCGATTGTAAGTTTTTTTCTATAAAAATTTTGAATTAAAAAATATTAGATGAAGCATGCTCCATTGGAAATTTTTTGACTCTTTTTTTGAACTTAGAATCAATTTTAAATTCATAAAATTAAATATTCCTGTTGTTTGGATCTGCTCATTGGTGATACCATCTTTATATTTTAAACAATTAAAAAAGACATATAAGATTTAATTTCTTTTAATTTCATCATTTTCATTACCAATATTCGTAATTTTTTACTGTATTCGTGTAAGTTTACAAAAAATATATTTCTGTTATTTCTCAGATCATTTTCATCAATTACCTAAAGTTTTTGATTATTATTTCAGTCGCTTTTTTTACATTTTGAATAAGATATGTCAAGTCATATTTAAAGAAAAATAAAAATAACAGCTTTTTAAAAAGTTTAAAAATATTTTTTGTGTAAAAAAAATGTATTATTATTACCGAAATCTCCGTCTAAAATTCTCTTCCAGTGGTATTAATTATAATAATTTAAGGTAAGTTTTTTCCTGATTCATTAATTATTTGGATGTAAATATAGTACAAATACTCGAAAAAATAGAATTGGGTACCATAATCGGCTCAAAAATTAATTATACCAAATTTATCATAAAAAGAATTTTATAAATTTATCTTTTAGACTATCAGAAGCGTGTTTAGAGTCGCTTAATATAATTATTTACAGATGTTTTCCTTATAGGTACTGGATTGAGCCATCACATCCAATTTATAATATCTCTAGACCAAAATTTGATATTTTTGACATCCTTTAGAATGATTTTCAGGTTTTTATCTAACACTATAAATTCTAAAAAATTAAAAATTAAAATACATCACTATGGCACATTGGGATTATTTCATCTTATTTGAGCTTTTTCCATACTAATTTTTCTGGAAAACCTTTATCAAAATGTGCTTTTTTTAGTTCGTAATATTTGATTTTCATCCTCTGAAATATTACGTTTTCTTGATCTTGGATAATTTTTAATAAAAAAATTACTTTTGAAACAAATAGGACATGCATTAATATTCCTTTCGCGATTTTGGAGTTTTCTGAGAATATAAAATAGAATTTTTTCAAATTTAAATGAATATTTCTATTTTCAGAAATAATATTAGCATTTTTTTTTAAATTCCTTATGATATTTTGATATTTTAATAGAATTTTTTTTCTCTCTTTTTAATTTTTCAAACTTTGGGACCAATCTCGAATTTTTTTTACAAATTTATTTATACTGAATCTGAAAGTTCTATTTTGTTTTTATTTTGGAGAAATACCAGAATATTAGTTTATTTTTATTGTTTTTATCCAATTCAAAAAAATTATTCGCTTTAGAATATTGTTTTTTAGAATAATTAATTTCTAAAATTCTTAATTATCCACTTATTTAAATATTTATCACCAAATAAAGTACTTTAGATATATTTTTGATAAATTAGGATGGTTTTGAAAGAATTTATTAAATTTATTTTAGAATTTTTATTTAATGGGTGTCATTTTTTGCTTTTCTTAATTTTATTTTGACTAATAACGACCTTTAAATTCTTTTTGCATAACTCTTTATTATTTAAATTTGAAACTGAGTGGGATTAATATTGTGTTTTTATAAATTGGGGGGTTTTACAGTAAAAATATTAGAAAATCACCTTCATAAAAAATAAGTCCATCAGAATTAGCATCAAAATATTCTTAATGTATTTTCTTTCAAGATTATTTGTAAAATTTGCGATTAGATTTTTTTTTTGTATAATCGAATCTGCAATCAGATGAGCGATTTTTATCTAATACTTAAATTATTATTTCAGAGATTATAAAAATATAATAATAAAATAAGAGAAAAAAATCAGAAAAAGAAACCACGTATAAAAAATAATTAGTTTGGGAATAAAAGAGAGTTTTCTTTGAAATTTTTCCCAAGAAAATTTATATTTTAGATTATAATCATTATTAATTTTCTGTAATAAAGCAAACCCTTTTAATTAAGAAATAAGTCTTATAATTGGCAGATTATAATAGACGATACTATTTATATTATTTTTCTAGATAAATTACTAAGAATCTATAGCTGTAAATAAGTAATAATTATGTATTATAACATATCTATATATATTCGTGTGCGTGTTTAGAATTTTAATGTGGTTCACACCAAGAGGAAATCTTCTAAAATTAATTTTACATTTTGAAATATTTTTTTCCGGTCTAAAATTAAAAATTTCATATTTTTCACATTAGAAAATCCATATGCTATTAAAATTTTCTTGGTAATTTTAATTAATACACCAATTAATACATACTTAATTTTTCTAAAAATAATTTGAGCTAAAGAATGCTATATTATCCTTTTATAACTGAAATTAAAGCTAATAATTTCGAATTAAACTTTGCTTAGTAAAAAATCTCATGTTTCTAAGAATCTTCCACTTGTTAAAATAACATTATTTTTTCAATTAAAAAGAAATAATATTACTAAACTCGTCTTAGTTAAAATTTAGAATAATATCGGATTTTTTTTCTTTCTAGAATAAAACTAAACTTCTCTAATTTTTTTTTAAATGTATAATATTCTTTTAAATTTTAAAAAGAATCATATATACATTGAAAAAAGCAGCTTTTGTGAAAAAAAAATTTTTTAGACATATGTTCAAGATTTTTAACGCTATTTTGTGCTAAAATTCAATTTTAAGATCATTTTAGCATATTTTCTTCCTTTTATTGGCTTTGAAACTATAAATTAATATTGAAAGTAAATTATAGCAAATTCAAAAAGAATAAATGTTACCTTTAACAGAATTCTAACTAATTTTTAAAACTAAAATAATGATATTCTTATAAAAATGCCGAATCCAATAACGAAAAATAAATATTTTAAATAAAATTGGAATTTTTAATTAAAATATCAGGAAAAAATTACTTATCATTTTTTCCTGCAAATATGTCTCTTTCTGAAAGTTTTTTTTTAACATCTATTTTTATTATATATCATCCCATGTTTAACCTTCTGTATAAATTATTTAATCATAATTAACCAGAAAATAGAAAATTAATATTTGAATAAATAATAGTCCAATAGAAAAACTAATTTTTTTTTTACCACGCTTAAAAAAAATCCAATTATTAAGCATCTTTCAAATTTCATAACGTGGGGTTTTTTTTTTCAGTTTCAAAATTTTTTTGATTCCAGGTTTAAATAGCTGGCCTGTGTATATTAAATCTTTTATGGAAAAATTTTGTGCTAAAGCACATAAAAATATATTAAAAAAACATAATTAGCTAAAGTTTGTCAGTTTATATTTTAGTTTGTTCTTTTTGCTGCTATCATCAACAAAAAAAGCGTTAAAGTGGCTTTTTACATCGATAACCCTTGAAGTTATACATAAATGGAATAAATTTCTTGTATTACGTAAAAAATCATCTTAATGTAGATACCTTTTGAAAATCACAGGATAAAAAACAACCTTACACAAAAGAATTTTAAACCCGTATGAAAATATTAAAAACGCCGATTTTTACACATAATCAAAGGTAAATTTTAAAAAATTAATAATTTAGTCAACCCTTTTAATCTACAAATATAGATGTGCAATTAATTTTGGCTCAAAAGACTAAAACAACTAAAAATATCATATAACACCAAAAAAAAAATTCATAGATTTATACACTGATTTTTATGATTTTGGCACATTTTAATAAAAAAAATGTCATTTTAAATAAATTAAAAATTCATAACTAATTCGGGTTTATTACAAAAATCGTTTTAATTGAAAATATCAAGGCATTTTAATAAGTATACGTTTATTTCAACTAACTAACTTTATTATTACAATCCAATATCTAATAATATAGCGCGATTGGATAATTGAATTTCAAGATAATTATTTTTTATCTTTTTATCCAATACGTAATCAGCTTTATTTTAAAAAATCCACATTTTTGAACCATTTTTAAAAAAAATCTATTTATTTTCTCAAAAGTAATTATATCGGAATAAAAATATTCATTTCGCAGGGAGCCTGTTTTATGAAAAATCGTGATTTGCAACCATTATTAATCCGTTTATACCAAATGAGCAGCTATTTTTCTATGCATATTTATCTGAATTTATACCATAGCCGAAAAAAATTATGTGATTTTTTATCTAAATGTTTAAATTAAATAGTCAAAATCTTGAAATCAAAAACCTTTAGTATAATTAGAAAATCATTCAAAATAGGGAAATTTTAGTTTTTTTATTTTGGGGTTTGATTAGAAAAAATATTACTCGTTATAAATAAATAAAAAATATTATATAGGATCAATTTTTTTACTTAAATAGCGTATAATAGGCCACCAGTGCAAGTTTTGCATTTAAAATTTTTAGGGTTTTAAAATTAAATAACATTTTAATCAAAAAAAAAAAATAGTTCCGACTATTTCAAAAATTTTAAAAATCGAAATAATTATTGGATATACTACTATAGGCTAATTTTAAAGCTTTTTTTGTATTTTTCAATAAAAGTGCTTTATCGGAAACTTTGTATTCATTTGAAAATAGGCTGAATTTTCAAAAAAAAAAATGAAAATTCGAATAAAACGAATTTATTCAAAATTAGCATTATTATCCAAGTCATCAAAAATAATAACTTTACAATGTGCTTACAATTATTTTGGATTTTTGATTCAAATTGGATCGAATGTTATAAAATGGAGTCTGAAATAATTTTTCTCGGAATTGAATTGAATTATTTTTACTTTTGGATTCATTGATATAATAACAAGCTTCAAGTATATTTCAAGTTAATTTATTGATTGAAGAGTCTAAAAGTCTGAATTTAAATCTATATAGTAAAAAAACAAACATTTATAATAAAAACATCTCACAAGCGGGTTTTAAACCTAATATTACTAATGAAAAGTATATTTATGATAATTTCTCCTAAATGAAAAGATATTGACCTTAATTTCTTATTTCTTATCTAAAAAGATGTTTAAATTTCAATAATAATAAATATTTTATTCATTTATAATAATAATTTTGTTTTTATTAGAATAAAATAAGAATTTTAAAAAGGATAAAACAAATTAAATGAACATAAATTTAATAATATCAGGCATGCAAACGCCTAAGTTTATTTTATCTCGCCTGAAAGTTAGTAGTGAGTAAAATTATAACATGCAAATCTTTTTATAATTCAAGTTAATTTCGCACTTTATTTCTTGATGCACCAAATGATTTTTTTAAGCTCTCATAATAATTTTCGCATATTATTATGAAGGAATATATCTATTTGTTTTTATTTTATTGTAACTTTATCAGTTCAGTTCCATTTTTATGGAGTATTTTAGAAACATATACCTGCATCACAGGATATTACATATAAGGAACTATGGATTAAAACATGGTTTTGCTTTTTTCTATATCTTGTGGAGATTTTTTTTAAAAAATCCATAAAAATATCCGCTCTATCTACGAATATAATTAATCATTTTTTTAGCCTTAGTTTAATGTTTTCGAAGTTTTTAAGCATCCATATGTTAGATGTGAAAATTTGCGCTTTAAACAAAAAAAACTGTGCTTATCAGAATAATCACTTATGATTAATATTTTTTTTGGAAAATCTTGTTGTCTTCTGTACTTATGTGTCAATTATAATGCGGCCTATGTGAAATTATTATGGACCATTCCTTTATATATTCTCTTTTTTTTATTAAAACAATGAAATTATCTATCAATTTTATTTTTATTTTTCTTGTCAATCTTTCTATTATTCTGTGTTGATGCAGATTATATATTAAAAATTATTCATATAGCAGAAAATAATGTATAATTCTTGAGATATGATATAAAAAACTGCAAACTGTCTTTTAGTGACAGTTTTTTTTCCTTCTCTTAATCTACCATAATAAATATCATTATTTTGATATTAATGATCTAATGAACCTTAAACTGGTGGGTTATTGCGAAGATATAATTAGCTAGCTTTATCTTAATCAAAAAAATCCCAAAAAACAGTTATTTTTTATAGGATTATTTTTTTATTTGGTTATAGATTTTTTTAGAACATAAAGTGTTTTAAAAATGGTTTTATAATTAAGATTATATAAAAAAATGGAATTTTATACATTCTTTACAAAAAATATGAATTTAGATGCATTTAAAATCTTCAAATTTTTATTTTGATAAAACGATGAAATGATACAAGGATGTATATCTTTTTTTAAATTGGAGCTTATTTTGATAAATTTGGTGATAATGTGTTATAAAAAGTTATAAATTTTGACTATTTGAAATTAAGACAATTTTATCAATAAAACGTTTTTTATTGAAAATGTATTTATTTTCAAATGAATAAAAAGCTTTAAATAAATCGTGATTATTGCCAAATAAATATCTCATAAAGTTAATAATTATCTTCTGAATTACGGCCAATTATTATAGTGCTTTCAAAAAAATATAAAATAATCGGAACTATTTTCTTTTAATTTAATATTATGTAATTTTAAGTCTATAACACGTTCAAATGCATCAATTGCACTAGTAGCCTAATATATCTCATAATTGGAATTTTTTTATTCTAAAGCTCACTAATTAGGCGTGACTTTGTGAGAATGATCTAAAAATTCTGAATTGAATTTTTGAATCCGTAAACATTTTTTTATTTTTCAAAATGTTTTATCTTAGAAGATAAGTAAAATAATTTTCATTATTTACTCTTAATGGTATAATTTAAACGGCTACGCGACATTCAATCCAATTCTATTATACCCAATAGTCTTATTACTCAATTCAACAGCTTCCAATTGGAGGGGGAGAAAAACTGCTTTTGAGTTTATTATTGTAGAATTTGATCAAATATTGGTTTTGGAAAATAAAAATTTTAAATTAAAAAGACTAACTCTATTTGATTATCAATTTTGGAATAAATAGAATTGGGAGAAACGGAACCTGTAAGAAATTTAAATTGTATGAGAATCCATTTGATTAAATGTGAATTAGATGTAAAAATTGGATGAAATGTCTTGATACCAATCTAAACAGGTCAAAACATTTATAGAAGGTCATTTTTAGAAAATATATAATGATATTTAGATAATTTTTTTTTGTATCACGGAATTTTATTGATATTTAGATAATAAATATAAATTTGATTTTTAGAGTTAATTAACGTCTAAAATTTTAAATAAACGCTAAAACTACGGAAGATAAGCAAAATAGGGATTAACAACTAAATTTTTAATCTAATCTCTCATTGGATATATATTTATATTATATTATTTTTTTTTGTAAAATCAATATAAAAATTTAAATATGTAGTTTCAAGTTATTTTTTCACAAATTTCTGTGAAGGAAAAACATAAGGGACTAAAATTTGAATTATAGCAATTTATAGATTAATTAAAATCTTAAAGATGATTTTTTAGTTGAAAATTTAATCTAAATTTTCTATAAACACCGTTTTTGATTGTTTTTATTATACAAAAATTAAGAAAGGAACAACCAAATGAGTATCATTCTTGATTATTTATAAAAAAACTCAGAACGAAATATTATAAAAGTAATAAGTTAAGTTTAAAAGTAAATAAATCCATTTTTTTAAGCAAATAGTATTGAAATTGAAATTTATCCAATGGTTGTGACTTAATTTATTTTATCTTGTAATAAAATAAAGAATGATTTTGCTAAAATATCATTGTCTTTTCAAAAGTGATTGCTTTTTAATGATTTTCTTATTAATCCCTCGTTTTATTTTATTTTCGGTTGTGAGTGTATCAGCCCAAGTTTATTTTTTCTTTTTGAGTGTTGATATATATGCTGTCATTAATATTTCTTATTAAACTTTCAACAAGAAAAAATGATATGTTTATATGAATTAATTGTACTATTTGCTCTCACCATCACCAAATAACGTAAAATTTGTGCCATTTTTTCAAAATAAGAAAAATTATATGAAATAATTTTTTTTCTTAACATGATCTTGTCTACTTCCAAATCTTCACAATAAGAAATGTAACAAATTTAAAGCGATCATAGAGCAAAAGTATTCTACATAACAACGTAATCTGTTAAATATTTTTCGGTGTAAACTGGCTTCCATAAATTTGGAATCTTTGTTTTACTAATATCATTTAGAATTGATACTAGACTAACTATAATTTTAAATCAATCGATTTTTTTATAGTTAAAATATCTAGATTTAATTTATCTGTTAAAAATTTCCAGGGTATCATTTTTTTCTAGGAGAAAAAGCAGTGTAACCCTCGTATCAATTTTTTTGCTTAAGGGGTGGATTTTTTTAATCTTTCGATAACATATTGAGCCTGTGGGTGCATCTACCATTTTCTTATAAAAAATTCATTGAAAAAGTTCTGGATTATATAAATATCCCTTATTATTGGGGCTTTTTTCAATTTATTCATCCCATTTACGAACTAAATAACATCATCCATGATATGATACCAGTAATCAAACCTCAAAATCTTGGAATCAAAGTTTTGAAATTAAAAAGAAATTTGTCGCAAATTATCAGCCACTAATAATTCGAAATCTATTACAAATTTTCTTTTTTCTGCTTCTTGTTTTGCATCGCTCAAAGCCCATTAATTTGATTCTGTATTTTCATTCTTTAAAATATCAAAAACCAATGGCAATAATTATTTTCAAGATCTGTAGCAATAAAATCTAAAACTGGGTTAACAATTGAAGACTGTTTGAGGTACCGAAGGTCCCGAAAACGATTGGTGGTAGGCCGTTCAGGCCGCATTTGCACTTTATTAGTAGATAGTAAACGTAGATAAGAGAAATAAATAAATAAAATAAGATAGTATAAATTGTTCCTAGTAGACCCTGTGGCATAATCAGTCATTTTTAAAGTTAATAATTTGTTTAGCGATTTTTTGAGGGAATGCGGAGGGTGGGTATAATCGTTTTCGGGACCTTCGGTCCCTCAAAAAGTCTTCAACTATTCTTCATATTCATTCGAACAGTCTAGACTGTTCTTCTGGACCGAAGTTCCCTTTAACGATTGGTGTGTTTGTAGTTTGAAATATCGCTAGAGTGGAGGTGGTTATTATTTCCTCGGTTGGTTTGAAATAATATTTCTTGAACGTATTGGGTGTGCTCCAAACAGCTTGCCTCAATATATTCTCTAGTTTTATCCCTGATAAAAACGCCTTTGTTGCGGATACTCCTCTAGTACTATGGGCAGTTTCTGTTGACCCAATACTTAATAGAGCATTTTTAATCCATCTGGATATAGTGTCATTCGACGCGGGCTTTATTTTTGAAACGAAGACAAAAAATTTGGTATCAAGGAACTTCCCTTCTGCGTAAGTAGCCGTTAGTTTAAGGTAAAGCTCCAGTGTTTTTACAGGGCAAATATTTTCTTCCCCTTCTAATGGGACCAACCAAATATATTTCGGTGTTTTGTTTTT
>LSSL01004809.1:0-15233 GCA_001953115.1 Smittium mucronatum
CAGAGTTTTTTCTGCTAAAACCCCCGAATTTTTATACTCCCGCATATATAAACCATGGAGAAACTCGGTATAATCACGTTGACATTCCTATTTATGTTTTGTGAAAAAAAATTTACACAAAATTCAATACGATTCGTCAAGACACTCATTAGTTTGATTGATATTTAATGGTTTTATCCATAATATATTGGGGTAGGTATTAAATACTTATTTATATTATTGTAGATAAAAGATTATAAATTAAACTATCAAAAATTATAAATTTTGTTGTTAACGAGCTCTAAAAAATCAACAAAACTTCCATAAATAAATTTAGCACAATTATATAATAGCTAAAGTTAAAATACTAGAACTATTTGATAAAAGAAAAGCTGTTTAATTTCAGGCTGCCAATAAATTTTGAGAGTTTTTTTTATAATAATTCTTTTAGAAGAAATAATTTAAGATAGTTATATTGGTCAGAATTCTTTAATTTTCAAATTTCTTAAATATGAATTCGTGATAAGTGCTAATTTTTGAAATTTGCTGATTTGAATTTATGAGAATGATAAAGGAAAATTTTGTTTTTTTAGAAGAATAGATAGCAAAAACATTTACTAGTAAAAGTTAACAAAAGTACACAACTGGTTGTCACTCTTTAACCGCCAGCACAAAAAGAGCCCAAAATGCACACGACTACGCCAAAACAAAATGGTATCTGTGAGATTCGAACTCACGCCTCTTTCGAGACCGCAACTTGAGTGCGGCGCCTTAGACCGCTCGGCCAAGATACCAAACATGGGGACTCCGAGGATTGAACTCGGGACCGTACGATCTTCAGTCGCACGCTCTCCCAGCTGAGCTAAGTCCCCATATTTATCGACAAAATTAATTTATAATATCAATAAAAAATTATAAGTAGGTTATTTTCATTTAAAAACTTCATGCATATATTGATTAAAAGGACCGATGCTTTTATGAGATCCCAGAAATTTTTTATTTCTCCTGGTAAAAATTCAATTTTTCATGATCAAATAAATATTTTTTGCTTTAGATTAAATAATAAATGTAATATTCACTCTTTACATATCTTAACTACATACATTGAGTCACTAGCTCCAAAAATGTTTCAAGTAATAAATAGGATTTAAAGTTTGTATGTCTGAATAAAGTCGATAACTTTTTTATCAATAAACTATGAATAAAAATACTACCCATTTTTATGATAATATATCATAATATAATTAAAAAAACTAATAAAATACGCATCTTTTTATTATCTTTATGAGTTTTTTCAGAAAAGACGCAAGTTGGAGGCAAAATATGAGCGATAAGGACGTGTTGCTCAGTATATATATTATTCTTAATAAAGGCTTTCGGCTCACCATTAATTGTTATAAATTATCCTATTTTTTCAAAAACACTGCGCGCTTATAGAATTTTTTTGGATTCATACTCAATATTTCAAATCAGAAACACAAAATAAAAATAAAACAAAAGCCTATCTTCAGTTATAATAAAAATAACAAAGATTTTAAATTATTCTCTTTTTATAATCAAATAAGCTATTATTTGCCTTTTATAATACAAAAAAACCAAAATTTTATTGTACTTAGTTTGATCACTATCGAATTTTGACAAAATTTTCCATGATTTTGGTGTTCATTTGAAACCGATGCTGATTTCTGTTGGCTACATATAACTATTTAGTATTTTAATTCTCAAAATTATTAGCAATTTCAAATGTTAACCGTCCAATTAAATGATCAAATATTTTTATTGGGAAAAATAATAGTACGATTTAATTTTATAGTAAAAAATAAAAACTTTGGAGCTCTTTTAAGGTGGTAGCGACAAGAAGAAAAACCCGCTACAAATTTTTTAACTCTTTAAAAAGCTAGATCTCAACTGAAAATTTCTTTAAATTTTTTTCAAAAAAATATTAGAAGCAAATAATTTATTTCCATGAGTAAAAAATTATGTTCAGCTCCTTCATTTCGTTTTTTACTGTGATAAAATAGAAAAATACTCCTTTTGATTAGAATATAAAAACACAAGCATGGAAATTTTCTCGTATTGATTATAGCAATATGTTTTTTAAAATCTCCCACTATTAGTTACAAAATAATAATAATAATAATAAAATTTTATCTATTTAATTATTTGAATTTTTCTCTAATACTTCTGAAATAATAACATATAATTTTTTGAACCTGAAAAAATACACATAAAACTTAAATTTAATATTAATCTAAAATATCCATTATATTTGATATTTTCAAAAATATAGAATTTATTCACTATAAATAAAAAATATTATATTGCATTATTATATTATTTTACGTGCGTTTTAAAAATCTTACAGTGAATTTTTTCAAAAAGTAAATATTTTAACACTTTTTTCTACCAGAAAAATGATATATAAAATCGATTCTTAATACTTAGCCTACCAAAACCTTCAAATTATTTTTTTTCTGACAAATATGAATGTTTAAAGGACTTTTTATTGTAAAAATAATCTATCACTTGAAGATATTTTTATCCAACTGATTTTTTTGATAATAACTTTTTATTTAATAAAATAAATGAAATTTTATGTGGATATATTTGAATTATGTTAAATTACCCTTAAAAAAATATAAAATAAAAATTTAAGATCCATCTAATTTACTTTTTTAAATGGATTGGAGCATAAAAAAATGTTTAACTCCCCAAAGTTTATATAGGGGGTAGACCAAATCATCAAGTAATTATGAAGTTTTCTTTTATAATTTGTTTTTTTATTTATCATAAATAATTGGAAACATCAGGTTCTCCTTTAAATAATTTTTTGACATAATTAATTAATATTATATATTTTCGTAAATCGAATTATTTTTTTAAGCTTCATCTTAATAGCTAATGTTTTTTATAATTTATTTTATATTAGTATTTAAAATTTATATACTAAAAACTTTATCTCTATAACTTAGACTTAATATCAATAATATTTTTCATTTTCCTATTCTCTGTTAAACAATTCCGATTTATCGTCAAAATAAAATTAATTTTTAACGATTATTTTATTGGTAGAAATGTTGGTGTATATAAAATGATTAATGAGTTCTTAATTTTTTTATAGCCGATTTTTTAAAAAAACATTAAACCATTTCGTTTCTGCGTTCTTAAAAATTAATAAAATAAAAGTAGAGTTAGCAGAAATAAAAAAATAATTATGCTATTGAGTATTTTTGTAAATTTATTTTTATTGAAATAAATATTATATACAGAAAATTATTTAGATCAATATTAAATTATTCTTTTTATTTGAGATACAGTGAATTAATGGCAAAAAAGAAATCGCTTTTTATAATAATTTTAGTGTAATATTCACATCAAATATAATAAATTCTTATATTAATTTTATCAATAAAATATGAAGATATTGTGCGTTTTTTAGACAATATACTACCACATCCTCGAAAGATTACTAAAAAATATATATTTAAAAAATTAATACAATATATAATTTGTTATATTCATACTTTTAATGTCCTAAAAAGTAGCACCCAATAAAGAAGATAGTTAATAATCATTACTTATTAAAATTTGCATAAAATCATAGTTAAGCTCATATTTTTATGGCCAAAGGATATCAAATTCAAATATTTTAGTCTATCATTCTACTTGATGATGAATTTTAATTTAATAAATTGTTTAATTGTGCCGAAGCAAAAAATAATTATTAAATCCGAAACGCTTTTTTCGTATAAAAGTATTTTTAACATTGTCTATGTGATAAGAGTTTGGCTATAATAATATAAATATCTATTTTTTAAGTATACATATTTTTTTTACACAAGTAAAATTTCGAAGTGATTTTTTATAAAAACGTGGATTCGAATTTAATTAAGCACTTATTTTATAAATTCAATTTATGATGAGTTAAAAAAATATCATCAAACCAGGTATGGTATCTATAAAGGCTCTAAAACCACCTCTTTAAAAAAAAAAAAATTCGATAAAAGATAAATAAATTATAATATTATATAGTTTCATATAATAAAATGAAAAAAATAGAAGGTAAGTTTTTTTACGTATAAAATATATCAGCTGATATAATTAAATGATTTATATATAATTTTATTAGAGTTCATAATTTTAAGAAAATAATTCATTAAAAATATGGCATTATTAAAAAACAGAAATATTTCTTAATACTATCCAAGAAATTTCTTTGCTGAGTTACATAAAAAAATAATTGAAAATAATTTTCAAAGAAAAGGAAGAAAAATAATTACAATAAGGTTTATATTTGTGATTATTGAAATAAAAAACACGAAAAAAATTATTTTAAAATAAAAAAACTTCAGAGCATAAGTTTAGACCAATTTTTTTCAAAAAATATTTGTATTGTAATATAGGTCTTAATAAACCTTTACAATCTACTAAAATAATTAAATATAAATTTTTTCGTGATAAATGTGGAGTAAATTTAAATCAATGATTTTTCTATTTAATGATGATGAATTTTCAATAGATTAGCTAATAAAACCGTAAAATTTTAGCCTAATGATAAACGATAAAGTTTTTTGATACAAAGTTAAATCATACAAGATTTATAAAATTCGTTATTAACTGTTTACAAAAATGTATAATTTGATAAAATTAAATTCTTTTTTTATATAATTGGTGATTTTTAATTTTTCTTTTCTACGGTTTTAAATAAGAAAAAACCATTGGATATTAAATAAAGGCTAAAGAGTTTGGATACTATATGAGATTCGATTTAAAAATTGCCTGAATCCTTTTTAAAAATTAATCGAGAAATAACCAAAATTTGTCCAATATAACGAAATAATACTTTATTTTATTCATATATCCAGTTTTGATTAATAATCCTGGTTTTTTATTAATTTTATATTGGGTTATTATTCTTGTATTCAGATGCCTAATTTATTATTATTATTATTATTATTATTATTATTATAACAGTATTTTGTATCAGAATAATTAAAAACATTAATAATATATTCTGATCCATTTATAGATATTATATTAAAAAGATTAATAAAAATGAAAAAAATTCTAGAATTATACTTAAATTAAATTGCATATGAAATAACTACTTATATATCAACTGTGAATTATTGAATTTTTTTTATTTTGGAGATTATTAGGTAAAAAAAAATGTAATATTTTATTTAATTTTTGAACATGTTAGTGATAAGTGTGTATTTTTCATTTCTAATTTAAAATAAGTTATATTATAAAAATTAAAAATTAAAAAAATTTTATGTTTATGATACAAATCAATTACCCTTTAATACAGGTTATTAAAATGAAATTAAAAAAACTCGGTTTTATATTAATATTCAAAGGAATAAAAATTTATGTGTTAAAGACAGGAATGAGATTTTTTTAAAAAAAAATACATCATTAAAAAAATCACATTAAAATTCGAATAAAGATGTAAATTATAATCTTAGTATAAATATTCAGACCAGGTTAATTTAAATTTAAAGGTATATAATTTTCACAAAAAAATGGAGCAGTAAAATTTCTTTACATTTTATTGAGATATTTTTTCAAAAGTGAAAAAAATTGATTTCTAAAAATATTTCAGGAATTAAACTTGAGAGAAACCTGTCATTTGTGAATTTTCTGAATATTTTACTTAAATTTAGATTTAAAATGGTATTCGCTTAATTAGTAAATTTTTGTCATAAAAACAAATTATAATTATATTCCGACACCATTAAGCCCAATGTGTGTAGGAGATGTACTCATAAAATTTTATTTTTATTTTTCAAACTCAAAATACAAATAATATGTTGAAAAATGGAAAAGAAATATATTTGGATAAATATTAATGGTTGAATTTTAAAAATCATAAAGATAATATTTCCCGATCATTTCAAAAATATGACTATTGATTATCTTGTAAAAATTTTCAAGTAGAAATTTTACATTCTATAATAAAAAATCTCAAAAAAATCGATATGAAAACAAATATCCAAAGAGAATAAATAAAAACCAATTTTCTAAAGGTAATTTTAACCGATAATAACGAGTTAAAACTAGAGATCCTGTCTCTTTTTATATCCTTATCTCCAAAAAACTTATAGATGCGAGGAAAAGAATAGATATTTTACCTATTAGTATCAATAAAAAAAGTGTTAAGAAGTTCTTCTCCAAAATAATCAATTCTCAAAAAAAAGAAAAATATAAGATCCTTGGAAATAAATTTTATATTACATAAATAACGAATTTAAAAAATTTTAACAAGTTAAAATCTAATTAATTATTAAAAATTCTAAAAAAATCAATATATTTTGATTATTTATTTAAGGAAAAATTATGTGTGTAAGTTTTATTTTGAAACTTTTCCCTCTTTTTACTAAAAAACTCAAATTTCTAATATCAAATATTGAGTTTTCAGACATTATAAAAAAATGAATTTTATTTATCACACAATCGTAAAGATTTTCTATCGATTTAAATTATCACGATATCAAGAACTTTTCAGTTTTCTAATTAAATTTAATAAAAAAACTTCATATTCATGTATGAAAAAAATTAATATTTGTCTAAATTAAAGTTCGAAATCCCTCTCTTTTGAGATATTTAATTTTTTTATTTTATAACACGGCCTTTCTTCGGAGAATGAAATTAAACTCATTAATTTTTTTAAATACCATTGAAAAAATATTTTAGATGATTTTTAGGGTAACATATACATATTTAAAGACCACTTTTTCTCATATAAAAACAATTTTATTTAATGATTCTCATAAAAAAAATGTATAATAATGTATTAATTCATATAATGGATCTTTCCGTAAAATTGATCAATCATTTCATAAACCATTTGATTGCCGAAGATGAGTTAAAAAAAATTTCTCGATTTTTAAGACTATTTGAGTATTCCTAGCAAAATTAAAAAAACGATATTCAAAAAAATGAAAAAAATAAACTTAATTACAATTAAATTGAATTGATATTATTTTTTATAAGTTTGATGCATTTTTTGATTAAGATAAAAAATATTGAAATATGAATTAGTGCCAAAAAAGACAAAATAAAATTCTCTTTATCAGGTTGATAATTTTTTTTTCTAGAGTTGAAAATACCTGTTAATCTATTCTAGAGTAGATAAGAATCTCCGAATTAAATATTAGATTATAGATAATTCTATAAAAAGCCACATGGCTGGTAAAATGATAGATAATTTTGTATTTTTATAAATTGATTCAAAATTATTTTTTGAAACCCGATATAATTCTTGTATTTTTTTTTCAAATTCAAAATAGAAATGACCAGCTTATAGTTAGATAAGCATCTTTTAAATTGGAGATTTGAGAGTTATAGATAAAATAATTAGGTTTTTATAAAACAAGATAAAATAATTCTATTAGAGCAGTAGATATAATAAAACCACGTCTGACTCACTTTTTAAAGTTTTTAAAATTTAAACAGGTTACATTAATAATCATACTTTATAATTTTGTTGCTTTTGGATATTTCAGAATAAAAATTCCTCATCAGATAATAAATTTATTTCTGTATGTATCAATAAAATTTTATTTTGTTTAAAAATAAAGATATTTTTGGTATAATAGAACTATAATAATGAAATTTTTGGGGTTAAAAAATTTATTTATCACATTTTTATGCATTTATTTTTTAAATGAAATATTGTTATATAAAATAATTGACACTATCATAATTGTTTTGAATAATAATTCCAACTTAGTAATATTTGAGAATTGCGATAATAGTATATCTTAAACTAAATACCAATATAAATATCCAATTATGTTAACCTTTTTCAAAAAAAAATAAAACGAATATTCAGTCTCTAAATCTTATTTTTATTTTACGTATATCATATATAGCCTAAGCGATATTTTAACCTCATAAATTAATTTGACATTTTTATATAATTTTTTTTGATATAATAAATATTCTTAATCAGCAGATATATTTAAAAAAAAATCTTTTTATGAATTTTTAAACTAAATCTAAAACTAAAAAAATAATCATCATCTGGATAGAATTAATATTTTTAAAATAAAAATCAGAAAAAATAATAAAGGCGCTGAGTTCTGGTTTATAAATTGGACTTTTTATGATAAATAATATAACTTCCAAAATATTTTAAAAGTCGAAAAGCAATTTTAATTTAGAAACTTACTTTCAAAGTCGATAATAAAAAAATTTCCAGTTAGAATATTAGCAGCATTCACATTCTAAAAATATTCAATTATGACATTCAAAAAAGGAATTCACATTCAAAAATTAATTAGAGTTATAATTCATAAAAAAAAATTGTTGGCGCTTTAAATTTGTCTGAATTATAAAAAACGCCTGAAAATAAAATCAGACATGACCAGGTTTCAATTGTACAATACCGAAAAATAATAAGACGATTTAAAGCCTATAATATCTTTACTTCACAAAATTTTTAAAAAGATGACAATATTTCAGAGTATAAACGAATATTTTTTAAAAGAATTCTTAAACATTAAAGTGTTTAGGAAAGGTAAAAAAGTACTATAATAAATATAAAATAAAGATATATTTTATGAATCAGAGTAAATTTAGTATTTATACATTGTACATAAATCGGTTAATTTAACATTTAAAAACTTGAAATTTGCGAAAAATTAAATAACAGAAATTTGAAAAAAGTGATAACTAAAATCAAAATATTTTTTTAGAACAGTTTAGATTTATAATTTAAAAAATCATAACAAATAATATCAGCAGTATCAATATGAATGATTTTAGAAAATTAAAATTGAAAATACAACACCTGTTTATCAGTTGACACCCTAAGTTTAAAAAAACAAATTATAAAAGAAAACTTCATAATTACTTGATGATTTGGTCTACCCCCTATATAAACTTTGGGGAGTTAAACATTTTTTTATGCTCCAATCCATTTAAAAAAGTAAATTAGATGGATCTTAAATTTTTATTTTATATTTTTTTAAGGGTAATTTAACATAATTCAAATATATCCACATAAAATTTCATTTATTTTATTAAATAAAAAGTTATTATCAAAAAAATCAGTTGGATAAAAATATCTTCAAGTGATAGATTATTTTTACAATAAAAAGTCCTTTAAACATTCATATTTGTCAGAAAAAAAATAATTTGAAGGTTTTGGTAGGCTAAGTATTAAGAATCGATTTTATATATCATTTTTCTGGTAGAAAAAAGTGTTAAAATATTTACTTTTTGAAAAAATTCACTGTAAGATTTTTAAAACGCACGTAAAATAATATAATAATGCAATATAATATTTTTTATTTATAGTGAATAAATTCTATATTTTTGAAAATATCAAATATAATTGATATTTTAGATTAATATTAAATTTAAGTTTTATGTGTATTTTTTCAGGT
This sequence comes from Smittium mucronatum, assembly GCA_001953115.1. Classification (NCBI taxonomy): domain Eukaryota; kingdom Fungi; phylum Kickxellomycota; class Harpellomycetes; order Harpellales; family Legeriomycetaceae; genus Smittium; species Smittium mucronatum. The sequence continues at coordinate 9,375 of LSSL01004809.1, forward strand.
TCAAAAAATTATATGTTATTATTTCAGAAGTATTAGAGAAAAATTCAAATAATTAAATAGATAAATTTTTATTATTATTATTATTATTTTGTAACTACTAGTGGGAGATTTTAAAAAACATATTGCTATAATCAATACGAGAAAATTTCCATGCTTGTGTTTTTATATTCTAATCAAAAGGAGTATTTTTCTATTTTATCACAGTAAAAAACGAAATGAAGGAGCTGAACATAATTTTTTACTCATGGAAATAAATTATTTGCTTCTAATATTTTTTTGAAAAAAATTTAAAGAAATTTTCAGTTGAGATCTAGCTTTTTAAAGAGTTAAAAAATTTGTAGCGGGTTTTTCTTCTTGTCGCTACCACCTTAAAAGAGCTCCAAAGTTTTTATTTTTTACTATAAAATTAAATCGTACTATTATTTTTCCCAATAAAAATATTTGATCATTTAATTGGACGGTTAACATTTGAAATTGCTAATAATTTTGAGAATTAAAATACTAAATAGTTATATGTAGCCAACAGAAATCGGCATCGGTTTCAAATGAACACCAAAATCATGGAAAATTTTGTCAAAATTCGATAGTGATCAAACTAAGTACAATAAAATTTTGGTTTTTTTGTATTATAAAAGGCAAATAATAGCTTATTTGATTATAAAAAGAGAATAATTTAAAATCTTTGTTATTTTTATTATAACTGAAGATAGGCTTTTGTTTTATTTTTATTTTGTGTTTCTGATTTGAAATATTGAGTATGAATCCAAAAAAATTCTATAAGCGCGCAGTGTTTTTGAAAAAATAGGATAATTTATAACAATTAATGGTGAGCCGAAAGCCTTTATTAAGAATAATATATATACTGAGCAGCACGTCCTTATCGCTCATATTTTGCCTCCAACTTGCGTCTTTTCTGAAAAAATTCATAAAGATAATAAAAAGATGCGTATGTTATTAGTTTTTTTAATTATATTATGATATATTATCATAAAAATGGGTAGTATTTTTATTCATAGTTTATTGATAAAAAAGTTATCGACTTTATTCAGACATACAAACTTTAAATCCTATTTATTACTTGAAACATTTTTGGAGCTAGTGACTCAATGTATGTAGTTAAGATATGTAAAGAGTGAATATTACATTTATTATTTAATCTAAAGCAAAAAATATTTATTTGATCATGAAAAATTGAATTTTTACCAGGAGAAATAAAAAATTTCTGGGATCTCATAAAAGCATCGGACCTTTTAATCAATATATGCATGAAGTTTTTAAATGAAAATAACCTACTTATAATTTTTTATTGATATTATAAATTAATTTTGCCGATAAATATGGGGACTTAGCTCAGCTGGGAGAGCGTGCGACTGAAGATCGTACGGTCCCGAGTTCAATCCTCGGAGTCCCCATGTTTGGTATCTTGGCCGAGCGGTCTAAGGCGCCGCACTCAAGTTGCGGTCTCGAAAGAGGCGTGAGTTCGAATCTCACAGATACCATTTTGTTTTGGCGTAGTCGTGTGCATTTTGGGCTCTTTTTGTGCTGGCGGTTAAAGAGTGACAACCAGTTGTGTACTTTTGTTAACTTTTACTAGTAAATTTTTTTGCTATCTATTCTTCTAAAAAACAAAATTTTCCTTTATCATTCTCATAAATTCAAATCAGCAAATTTCAAAAATTAGCACTTATCACGAATTCATATTTAAGAAATTTGAAAATTAAAGAATTCTGACCAATATAACTATCTTAAATTATTTCTTCTAAAAGAATTATTATAAAAAAAACTCTCAAAATTTATTGGCAGCCTGAAATTAAACAGCTTTTCTTTTATCAAATAGTTCTAGTATTTTAACTTTAGCTATTATATAATTGTGCTAAATTTATTTATGGAAGTTTTGTTGATTTTTTAGAGCTCGTTAACAACAAAATTTATAATTTTTGATAGTTTAATTTATAATCTTTTATCTACAATAATATAAATAAGTATTTAATACCTACCCCAATATATTATGGATAAAACCATTAAATATCAATCGAACTAATGAGTGTCTTGACGAATCGTATTGAATTTTGTGTAAATTTTTTTTCACAAAACATAAATAGGAATGTCAACGTGATTATACCGAGTTTCTCCATGGTTTATATATGCGGGAGTATAAAAATTCGGGGGTTTTAGCAGAAAAAACTCTGCAAGAATATAAATGAAAATCAGCCAAATAATTCTAAGTAAAATAAAATCTATCTCGTATTTTTCCCAAGGTCGCGTGTAATTTTAAAACTCGCTATAGCTCCGATCCCTACCCCCACATTTTATTATATTTAAAAAACACGCTAAATAAAAAAAATTATGAAAAATCTTACCAAAAAATCTCCATTCTCAAAATGAAAAAAAAAATCAAGTAAAAATAAATAAATAAAAACTAGAGTATATAAAAAATATGTATTATTATAAGCTCTTAAAATCGTATTTTGAAGATTTATTATTTGATTTAAATTTGTAAATATTGAAGCGACTTATGTGATAAAACAGAGGGACTATTTAAAGTATATGTATCAGGAATAAAAAATATCATTTTGTGGTATCGAAGAAAATTTGGGTTCAGCGGAAGGATGGAGAGGTATTATCTCGATTTTTTTTAGACCCTTTAATTTTTAAAACAATATTAATATCTAATTAATTTACCTGCAGCTATATGGGTAATTAAAAACCCAACATATCAGTTGTATGTAAATAAAAGTAAATTGAATAATATATCTACTTTATATAATATTTCGCTTTATTTATAGAATGGCCTGGTATCATTTATTCTTTTACCGATACTATCTTTGGAACTAAGCCTGAGAAATATTGTGATAATTATTTCTGCATTCTCTCTCGTTGATATTTTGGAATTTTTTCAACAAATAAAAAACATGAAATTTTTTGGGGTAGAGTTTCAATTATAGATGTGTTTATATTTTTATTAAATAATCCGAAAAAAGATATTTTTCGCCATTATTTTTCTATCCAATCTTTTCAATTTTTTTATTAAACAAAGCTAAAGCACTATAAGTAGTGGAAAAATATATCATATTTCCTATGTACAGAAATGAAAGCTAAATTTAAAAATACTTCTAATTTTTGTTATTTAAGTGTTTCAATAATATTTAACATTCATCTTTTGACATATAAATCGGAATTATTTTGAAAAAATGATCAATTGTGATTATTTACTATTTATAGAAGATTTTATTAATAACATCATCAGCCGAATAAAAAAATCAAAAAAATACAAAAACTTGGCTTGCTATCAAAGTCGTGATATAATTTTTTTTTAATTTAACCGATTGAATGTATAATCGATCTATTGGATTAATATAAAAGAATGTTTTAAATCAAGATAATATTTCTATTTATTTATTTAGCTATTAGATTTTATATTCAAATATATATTTTTTGGATGAAAATTTTCTAGATATGTATACTGAGCTGTGTTAAATATGTAGCTTTCACTTTTTCAATTTATATAATTAAAAAATACTCAAAATTAAAAATTAATTTTACATAATCGAAATCTTTTTTAAAAAAAGTAGATGTGAGATTTGCCGTATTATTTATTTAGAAAATTATTTTTATAAATTTATAATAACGGTTAAAATGATCCTAATATAATGATCTTTTTTATAAAAATCTTCAAAAGGTTTAAAATATGCCTTTTTGTTATTATTATTATTTTTTTTTTTAGCAGGAAAACCAATTTTATTTTGAAAACTGGAAATTTTCATGTATATCAAAGTTTTTTAATTTTCCAGACAATACAATAATTTTTGCCTATTTATAAAATAACTTGGAATTTTTAAAAAAAAAAAAAATTTATATCCAATAAAATATTTGTCTCACCTCCACCAATTCTCTGAATATTTTACCGTTAGAAATTGATATTTGCCTAGTTCAGTTGTACTTTTATAATTTTTCAGAGTTCAAAAATTGAATTAAGTATTAATTTTGGTGTTTAAGCTTCTTCCAAGTCACTTAAATACTCACTTTTATATATTTGTAACGTTCTCTCAATTTTTTTGGTATTTTTAAAGAATTTTATATTTAAAAAAAAACAAAATAATTAATCAAATTTTATTATCATTATTTTTTATAATTAATAAAGTTTTGTAAATTGTTACAATACTTATCAAAATTTTTAATGAAGGCCCAAAATTTTATTTTAAAAAAATCAAATTAAAAAAAATCTTTAATTTGGAATGCCACTAAAAATGAAATTATATTGAAAATTAATAGAAAATAAAAATATCATAATCTGAAATTTGTTTTTATTAATTAAATATTGAATATAAAAAAAATGTATTAACCAGAAAACTTATTTAAATTTTAAATTAAAATTTTTTCAAGAATTAGTAAATATAAATATATATTCTACTTATCACAATTATTAATATTTATTATTTATTTTTAGAATATTGGATTCTAACTATTAATTTATGGACATTTTTTAATCATATTGACATCTATAAATTGATAATTTTAACCAGGAAAATTTTAATTTAATATTAATATATATATATATATTTAATTTAAACCAAAATTATAGTGAATTTATAAAAGCATGAATCAGCAAATATATAGAATTGATTGACTTATTTTTTCAGATCTAAAATTTTGTCCTAGGAACAAAAAAAGGATTTTTTAAATTGGTTTCACTGTTTTGGAGGTTGCTATAAAATAATAAGTAAATAAAGCCCAAATTTTTTACGAATAAATAATTATTAATTTGAGAAATAATATTAAATCAGACTGCAGTATTAGAAAACTAAAAAATATAAAATTACAGAAAAATAAATTAGGTTATGATTTAACTTAACAGAATTTTAAAATAATATTTAATATGCTTTTATAATATAAATGTTATAAATTAGATATATTTTTAAATTTTTATTAGGTTTTAATCCGAATTATGATTTATATTAAATAATTTTGAATGACTTTTAAAATTTTGACTTTCTTAAAGGGTAGAAAAAAAGCTTCATACTAATTCATAATTTTGAAAAATGATATGATATATTTATTCCTTTTTTTTTTTTGCAAGTTATTAGTAAGGAGAAATCTTTTTTATAGTATTTTTTTCATTAATATAACGATCAAATATACATTTTAGGGGTTTTGAATCAAAATTTATGGGTTGAAATGGTCTAAAAATATATAAATACCACATAATTTGTGTTTTATTTCTCCACCAATAAATATTTTCTCAAAAATATATATTTTAGTTAAGTTAGGGGAAGCTTGAAAAAATAAAGAATTTAGAACTTTTATTCGAATAGTTTTTTGATTAATATTTCAAGAATGATTTAGGAGATATATTTCCATTATTTTATCAGAAAAAAACATTGTAATCATCTAATTTTTTATTTTTTTTGGAAAGGTTAAACTTGTACTGAAAAAATTTAAATTATTGAAGGCATTCTAAAAATCTTTAATAGACGTTTTCGAAATAAAATTATATATCTTATCTATTAAAACCCTTCCAAAAATTAGCTATCTAAATCAAGAAAAATTACGTTTTAAAAAAAATATTGGTATCATTATAACCCTTTTTTTTAACAGCTAATTTTTCATAAGTACTAAATACTAGTTAAAAATATATGAAAATATATTAGTAAAAATAATAATAAATAAATCTCAATTAATAAGTTCCATCCCACTCCCAGCTGCTCTCTTGTAATACCAATTTCCACTAATAGTCAATATAAATTCTAAATTCCAATAAAAAAACCCCCGAAAAAAAACCCCTCTTCATATTTTTTTGAATTATAATACATAATGGTATAAAGTTGTTTAAAAGTAACAAATTTAAGGATTATATTAGAG
>LSSL01004811.1:0-10321 GCA_001953115.1 Smittium mucronatum
GGTTCCTCCTGTTTCTAGATGGTCCTCCTCTGGAATCGCTGTCCTCCGAATCGCTGTGCGCTATCTCCACTACTCCCAACCAAGAATAGTGCAACGCTGTGCGCTGTCTCCACTACTTCCAACCAAAAATAGTACAACGCTGCGTGAAATTTTAGTCTAGTGTACTTCGAAAAGTACACTATTAAGCCCCTAAACCACGGCAAGGTATTTCACTCTTAGGGGAAAAAAAAAAAAACCTTAACGACTTGATGTTTTTTTAAAGCAAATCGGTCTTGTTTGAATTGTTAAGATATCATGAAAAATTTTGAACGATCTAAACCATGAAAACCATTATTATTTCAAATTAAAATTTATTAGGATTATTAGTAATGGAGGTAAAATTCAACCATAATGCTATGGTTTGGTAATATGATTTCTTTTATTAAATTATCAATCGGTACGCTATTAATACATACAAAACGTGTATTTTAATAACAATAAAAATCGTAAATATGCCAGGAAGGGTACTGAGTCTCTATATTAAGTATTTTTAAATCTTAGGTGTACATTTTTTAACAAATCAACTACTTAAGAATGCAAAAGGTGGTAAAATAATATAAAGAATTCTTAGCTATATTGTTTTGTTAATATTTCATTATTTATGTTTGGCATTTGATATTGTGATGAAACTCCAATCTTTTTTAAATAATTATTCTAACTGCCGGATTGATAAATTTTTTACAAAAACAAACTCTTCGAAAATATATCTTAAAAAATTGTTAATAACTACTTTGATTGGAGCATTTATAATCAAATTATATGCATACAGAAAAATGAATTGGATTTATTTAGCAACTTCACATAATTGTAGTGAAAGAATTATTTTTTTCATTGCTGATTCTAGACAAGAATAGAAGTCAAAACCTTTATAATTTGTCTATGTTATAAGATTAAGGCTCAAATTTTATACTTGTATAATTAGAATCGATACCCCGAAAGCATTTAACCCATTGATGAACTTCATAGTCTAAACTGAAAATACTTTTGAAAAATATTTTGCTTAGCTCAATCTAATCAAGTTTCTTTAAAAGAAAAAAAAATCTGAATCACTATTTTATATATATATTTCATGTTAACTATCAATATGGAACAATGGACCTAAAGTTTAACCAAAACTGGGGTCATTATGAAGTTAGTCTAATTGTGATAATAATAGCCAGTTAAATTCATATATAGCAAACTGATTTGATCTATTTGCTGGTACTGTTCATAAATCTAGTGTAAATTTAATCCGTGAATTCATTCGCTAAAAATGTAAATCAAATTAAAAATCCGTCTAGTTTAGCAAATATTTTAAAATCTGTCTATTTTTGCTAAAAACCCTATATTCAATCTAATAATTTATATAGTGATATCTCATATCAACATTACTAAATTTGGATTTGTCTGAATGCAGACAATTTTTTATAAACTTTCGTATCTTTCCTAATTAGTAAACTTTAAAGGTTTAATTGAACATCATGTAGCTAAAATAAAATTCTATATACATCTAAGATGGTCATGATTGGTAATGTGAGTGCGAAACTTTTTTTTTGGCGCATAAAAATCATGGAATCTATTGAATAAAATTTTAAATTTCCAGAAGAAGTATTGAATGTGGAGTTGGCCTATTACTTAACTAGATAAAGTAATCTGGTATCAAAAAGAATGAGAAATATAGTTAAATTAAAAAAACTGTCAAATCAAAAGAGTTCTTATTTTTTGTGTATAAATACGGAATATTTAAATGGCTCTATTTGCCAAAAAAAAAATTTTATAACAGCATATTTTGTGTATAATTGCCTAATTTTGTGAAAAAACACGTAGTTTATAGTATAAATACTTTTAACCTTTAACTGATTATTATATAAGCTAACGGGTAATTTTAAACAAATATATGCGTTATTCAAAGGTTCAGTGATGTTTTTTTTGAAATATCTGATTATATCGTTATATTTTTACAGTGCAATAAAATATTGAATAAAAAAATCATCCTAAATCTAAGAATTATGAATTTTAATAATAATTGTGGAATAAATGTAACTTTTAATACGTTAAAACAAAAAGATTATTAATACTCCTTTAGTTGAAACGGCGTATTAATAAAATGTAAAGGCGGTATAATAAAAATATTTTGACTTCTTTTAAATTTGATTAATATTAGTGAAAAAGTACAATTTTAAATAAATTTCTAAAAATAATACTAAACTCTTACAATTTTGATGATATATAGGTCATAAATTTTCCAAAAAAAATAACTAAAAGCATCTTAATAATATAGAAAATGTTATTCGAATGCATATCGTATAGATCTGTATTTAATATACATTTTCTAGTTATTAAATATAAATTTTAAGAATAAATACTCAAGAGGTTCTCTCATAAAGCCATTGAAAGAAAATAATCAGTATTAAACATTTCTTTTTACGGATTTTTAAATAATACTAAAGAAAATAGTTGAAAAAATCTACAAAAGTAAACTTTCAATACATCTTTTCTCTTTCCACCTACCCACAACATCTTTTTTTCACTTCTCCTTCTACCTACATTCACCCTCTCATTTATTATATTCATACTCCCTACTCACCACCCTTCCTTATATATTACTTTTTACTTTTTACTTCAAATCATTATTATCACTGGGCGTACTCTTTCTTCTCACAATAAATATTTTTTTATTTATGTAAAAAAAAAATTTACTATAACATTTATCATACATATTTTTTGCCTATATTTAGCTTGTTTTGTATATATAGTATTTATAATTTCTGAAATTAAATTAATCTAATAATTTCTAATGAAAAAAATGACTTTTTATTTTTTTCTTTATAATTATATAGGAGCTTTTTGATCCATTATTTAATAATACGTATTATATATTGATTATACAAATAAATTGTTTTTGATAATCTCAAGTATCTTTTAAAATTGTTAATGACTCTCAATCTGAGATTTTAGATCTGGGAATATGATAAATAGAAGAGACTTTGATCATCGTTTTTAATTTTGCTTCTAAGATTATGGCTATGAAAAGTTTATTTGTTATAATAATTATCAAATTTTGATGATAGCAACGATAAAGTGCTTTTTAACTTTAAAATACATACAAATAATGACTTTTGTAATTATTTTTTATTTATTTTTTATATAACTGCTTCATTCTTTACAAAAATGATAAATATTCTTTACTTTAGAAATTTAACACACTTGATATTTTTAACAAACTAAAAAAACTGTGAAATTATTTTATAGCTTGAAATATAAAGTAAATAATTACTATATTTTTATTTAATCTTTTGGCGAAATTATTCTCTTTTTAAAACTACTTCTGTATTATTTTGGATTAATTTTGGGTTTTCTCAAATTTAGAATATTATAAAATAAATTAGGATATCTCTAGCATATAAAAGTAAATTTTTTTAGACCAAACCATCTTTGTATCTATCTTCATAAATAGAAGAGCATAATTATATTAACTTAATACATCTTTCTATCGCTTCTATGTATTAAAACATGGACCAAAAACTGCAATTTAGCAGAAATGTAAACAATAAATATTGAATTTTACAGATAAAAAATTTATGTACATAAATAAATATGACTTTTTATGAGAACCCAATAAAAATTACACTAGATAAAAATGTTTAAAATATCCTTTAAATATAAAAAATTCTGAATTAATGTTGTGTCTTGAATATCTTATCACAATTACCAGATTTTTTTTTTGACTAAAAAATCTGGAAGAAATAGACAGAATATGGAATATTTCACAAATTTGTGAAAAATATACAGGTTTATTTTTCCGGTAGCTATTTTTTTTTCAGTTAAAAAGCATTGAAATAAAAAATTGTGTGATTTTATTCTTTTGGTTAAATATTCATTATTATATTTTAATCTCCGATAATATTTTATCAAAATGTCTCTTTTTATCTTTTTTAAAAGACTTTTAATACTAGTAATTTTTTTTTATCCCTATTTTTAAGTGCTTAAATTCCTGCTATGATCATCATGTAAATATAATACTTGGATTTCTAAGCGATCAACGCTAATTCTCATTTTATACTTTCTATTAGTAAATTTTATCAAATAAAGTCTCTGTAATCATTAAAAATGTTTAATTTCAATTATTATGAATAACTAAGTAGTAATCAGATAAAATTATAAAATATGGCTTTACTGGATTATCAAAAGTTTTGTTAAAAAAAACGGGTTACGTTGATAAATTTACACTTTTTAGCTTTTGTGATATTATTTAAAACTAGTAAAAAATTATAATAAACGGTTTTCAGCATAATAAAATGTATATATTGATATAGGCTCATAAAATCATATTCGGGATATATTCAAAATCGATTATTTTTATATAAAAAACGATTTTAAATTGTAATTTCATTTTTTTAGAGATATTTTTTATAAAAATACAATTATTATAATTAAATTTATTTATTTATTTTAATCGGAAGTATAATTAGATCTTGAACTTTTTGAAACTAAGTAATTATCTAATTTAAATTCAAAGCATAAATAATAAAACAGACAATTTTGATATTAGACCAATTTAAATTTAATATTAAAAACGTATCTTTAAAATTATTAATACTCTAATTTACAGATATTACTCTTTTGAGGGTTTATATATTAATTTTTGGTTTTTTTACAAATTATTCATTTTTTTTTTAGTTTACAGAAAAAAAATCTTTTCACTTAAAGAAACCCACATAAAGAATAAAAAATATTGGTTATTATAACTATATATTTACAAAATTGAGTAATAACACCTATTTAATTTTAAAGTTTTTAATAAAAGAAATCACTTTTTACTAAACCTAACTATGTACAAAGAATATTTGTTCTTTGTGAGATTTTAAAGAAGTCCCGTTCAATTAGAAAGAACAATATGGCGTATTGACAGGAGTAATCAGTGGAAAAAAAGAGGGAAATTAATCATATTTCTTCATATTCAATCTTGAATTCGAGGCAATTATATTCGAATTTCAGAGATATAAGAATAAAAATTTTATCGGAAGAAACTTTTAGCGAAGGATAATCATTAAAAGTTTCAAAATTTTATTTACCTTCTGACCCATATTTTTTTAAATAAAAATAACAGAATAAAAAACACAATAAGGATTAATATCATCCTTGGAGTGATTACATATATTAAGAGATTACTAAATACATACTTTTTATACTATTAAAAAAAATTTAATAAAAATGTAAAAACATAAAAACATAAAAACATAAAAACAACCAAAAATTGTTTAACAAGACAAAACTTAGTCACTATGTATAAAGACCAGATACAGGTAAAAACTGAAGAAGATTAAACTTAAATTAAGACTCACTTATAACCAGAAAGCAGTAAAGACATAAAAAACGAAGTCAGCACTGCAACATATGTCATGATTATTAGTGCCAATCTACCAATATCTCCACTTTCAATTATAAATCAATTTGTAAAAATAGCATTTTTTTTTAGAATCCAATTTTATATAAGTCTTCGATTGGGTACAATACGGCTCAAATAAATAAAATTGAATTAAATTTATTGATTTAGTTCTTTAGAGATTAAATTTAAATGTTCAGAAATCTTCATATTTATCCTAAAAACTCTTTTTTTTTTACATAGACTTCTTTGACCTTCGATTTACGCTTTATTTAAACCCAAATTATAAAAAATATATATATATTATTAATTGATAAACATATGAATATTTTGAGTAAACGCTTTTGAGTTGATAATTTCTTTTTGAAGCTTAAAAAAACTCACTGGTTGAATCGGTAGTCTACCACAATTCTATATACCATATAAAATCAATTAATTCTTATAAAAAAAATAAAAACCACTAAATAATAGCTTTTGTTTACTTCCAGATTCCAAAATAGGTTAAAAATCATGAGTTTATTTTTTTCTTTTAATGAATAGATCAAGCCAAAAAAAAATTTCATTAAAACTCTTAAATAATTGTTTTGCATTATTTCACTAAAATTCGCGCGCAAAAACTTAAAGTCGAAAAATAAATTCTGAAAATATTTTATTAGGATTCAAGAACTCACATCGATTAAAATATTTTTGTCTAAATTTGTATAAAAACATCATTTAACCTTTTTTTAATTTCAATATATTCGTTTGGAGTTTAGATTTTATGGTGTTAGGTTGATTTACAAGCAAATAATTTTAAAATTAAGCGATTTAAATAATTATTTTTAGGTATTTACATTTTAAATTACTTGAAATTTTAGTAAACATCAATTTTTATTGATCCTTTATAAATATTGAACTTATTATGGCAAATTTAATTAAACTGATCGAGAGACAAAATATTTAAATAATTAGTCTAATTTTCCTTAGATATCTCAATCTGACTAATATTAATTCAATTAAATATTTCTCTTTAGCCTTACTTTTTATTATTTTTTACTTTTTGTCAAACATATCGAAATATTTGTAGATTGTAAAGAGGTTTTTTCGACAAAGACTGATTATAGGGGGATTTCTATCTCAATTACAAACTATTATTGCAATTATATATTCTTATTTCATTTTAAAGAAAAGAATATTTATAGATTTTTTTAACTCACTACAAGAGACAAGAATTATAAGCTGAATAATTTCTTTTGATTTTTCTATAAATATTTGATTACAACCGTTAAAAATAAAATAATCTAAAAAGAATTAAATTAACAAGACGCTGATATCCTTTCAAACACTTATAAATTTTACTTGCGAGAAAAAAAGAATAATTTGAAATAAATAGAACGGCTAAAACAGAATAGTGCTATATTTAAATCTTCTAGTCAAAATACTTTATAATATTGCCCAATATTTACCCTTGGTGTAATATAGGTTTTTTATTTCACCGTTCCCACCTCAATTTACAATAAACCATTGATTTTTAATAATGATTTTTCAATTCAATTAAATAATAAATTTTTTCTGGCCTTTGTAAGGATTATTTAAAGAAAACCTTTAAACAACTCAAAAAATCCAAAATACATGTTTGTTTTTTATTTGAAATATTATACTAAACTATTTTGAGGGGAAATATAATTGATATATCTAAAATTCTCATTACTAAAAAACTTCTACGTATTTGAATTTTTTAAATGCAAAAATTTATCTTATTTTTTCGCCTAAATACAATTGATTAGTTTGACTATGAAATTGAGAATACATCTATTCACCAAATATACTTAAATTTCATAAATGAATATTTAACCAAATAAACTTTATTTTATATAAAAATTGATATCTTAATAATTTTTGACTGTAGAAATGTGATTATATGTAAAATTTAAACCGTAATATATTTTGAAAAAAAAGAAAAGTATTGAACAAAACTCGTGTATTTGTAAATAGGCACCATTTTTTAAGATATAATAATTTTCCAATAAAATGCCTTTATTGATTTTTTTATCAAAATAATTGCGTTTTTTTCTGTTTTTTGTTTTTAAATTTTAATTCCTATTATACTATAGATTAGAATATTTATTTAAAATTATTATTTAACAAAAAAAATCCATGGTTTTAAATTATTTCGAATTTTTTATAATATTCCATCTGCTAAATGGGTAGCCGATAAGAAACTGCTGATTTGAATAAAAATAGTTTGGTTTGAAATTCTGTCTTTGGGCTAGATAGAATTTCTCTTTTTTTGAAATTTTTGCAATCAATATAGAAATATTTTGTAAAAACTAACCATTGACATACGAGAACTTGTATATTTTTATAAATATAAAACCACGAAAAATTGCTATATACAACCAATAATTATCAACAATTTTTTCCTTTTATTATTTACTAAAAATTAATGCTGGGAATGAAATATAATGACATTCAAATCTTTTGTCCTATTACTAATAAAAATTTCACCAATCTATATCGAGATACAAATTAAAAATAAAAAAATGTAAATGATTTTTTTCGAGTCCTTTATAGATTTAGAATTTTTATAAGAAAATACTTCAAAAATTCAAATTATTTTTAAATTGATTAATAAACTAAAAATTTCTTGATATTTTAGAGATTCAGCATATGTTATAATAATAATAACTTTTTATTTTAATTGACTGAAAAATAGATTTTAAGATTATAAATTCAAAGATAATTGATGAGCGCAGAGTAGAAAATTTAGATTTTCACCTTTTCTAATGAAGTTTCAAAAAAAGTGGTGCCAAATCAAAAAAAAAAGTAAATACAATTTGGAAAAAGTAAAAGCAAATAAAAATTAATTAAAAATGGATTCGGAATAAGTGAATGAATATTGGTTATGGTGCATCCAATCAAAGAAAAATTGAAACTGAATACTAATACGAATTAGAGTGACCAATTAAGAAAAAAGTAAATTTTAATTCAAAAAAAAGTGAGCTCAATTTGTTTTAAATAAAAAATTAGCGTGAATATATAATTCGATTAGATTTTCATTTTATGGGGAGTAAAATTTATCAAATCATTTGTTTCGGGGATGTGAATAGATATTCTTAAGTACCTGTAAACATATTATATTTTATTCCCCAATCAGGAAAAGCATTTCTAAAATGAAAATAAGATATGTCCAAAAAAGGAACTTTTAGCTTTTATTTTTTTATAATTTATCGCATAAAATTGTTTTGAAATTAAAAAATTTAAATTAAATTCCGCTTTCAGCATAAAAAGGGAAAGAGAAGGGGAAAAAATGATCAAAGTTCCAATTAAATAATAATTTTCTGTGTTTTAAATTAACATATTTTATTTAAACTGTAATTTTTGGCTTTCATTCTATTTTTATAAATTATAAATAAAGAGAATTTACGTAAAAAAAAATCCTAAAATAGGAAGAAAAAAACATTAATAATGGAATTAATTGATATTATTTAAGGTGTAAAAATACCAGTAAATAGGGCTAAATTTAGAAAAAACCAGGATTCAGTCAGATCAACAGTAATGAATTCAGTCGAAAACGAACTGAATTTTACAGCCTTATCTCGGCTCATAAAATCCCCATATCTAGCGCATATGGCTGGATTAAATCAAGGAATATACAACATAATAATCGAGGTGGAATTATATCTAATAGCTGAAAAATAAAAGATGATCATTCGGATTTTATGATCATAAAATTGGAAGAAAATCCATTATACGCTCTCAAGAAATTATCCCAATTCATTTTTTGGAGTGCGAATTCAAATTTTTTACACAAAAAATTAGTATAAATTTAAATTTTAAAATTTTTACATTTAAAGAGACTCATCTTGAGCCAAAAAAAACGAATTCTCAAATAAATGAGGAAAGAAGACGTGATAACGATAATAAATTCCTCAACTATTCTAGTCCTGGAAAATAATTTATTTTAATTGATGGGGGTAATATTAATTTTTTTATTAGATGAACCAGAGCAAGATCAGGAACAGGTGAAAAATCTGTTGATAAAATATCTTTAACAGGAAACCCAAATTTACACATGATTGATGTACTATCTTTCATTGGTATCTTGAATTTTAAAATTAAAAGAAAAATTTACACAGCAGATATTTGTAACTCATGGGTATGTGAGCTGATACAGGAAACACCAGCAAAGGTGTTATCACAACATACCATCATAATTTTAATAGATAACTCAAGATGTCATGTAAGAATTAAAGACAAAACCAATCAATATGATAGTGTAATATAGCTTTATCTTTTCCCATATTCTCCGATGCTAAAACCAATAAATAATACATGGAGTTTTGCCAAACCAGAAATAAAAAAAAGGGTGTTATAAAAAATTAAAATAAACCATGCTGGCAATCCAAAACAGTAATTAACCCAAGTTGAGTTGTCAAATAGTAATATATAATTGACCATACAAGAATCAATTGTAATTATAACACCAGAAATATGCAGAAATTTCATATTCCATGTGCAATAATTTTTTCTGATGCAATCCAAATTATGAATATAAGGTTTGGTTCATGATTGGATTTTTTTCCTATTTAAATGAAGTTATCTATTTTTTATAATTATTTTTTGTTTAAAAAAAGTCCAATTTCCTAATTTTATCTTGCAATATATTCACTGAGAATTATAGAGTGAGGAATTTTTTTTATAAACACAATATAAAGCAGAATATATCTTTTCTTTGAATCTAAAAAGAATAATATATGCCTTATATATTTATTAAAAATGGAATGATAGCCAAAAATTACAGTTTAAATAAAATATGTTAATTTAAAACACAGAAAATTATTATTTAATTGGAACTTTGATCATTTTTTCCCCTTCTCTTTCCCTTTTTATGCTGAAAGCGGAATTTAATTTAAATTTTTTAATTTCAAAACAATT
>LSSL01004813.1:0-26348 GCA_001953115.1 Smittium mucronatum
GATCGCCGACCTCATTAAGTCGCCCATCAAGGTCAGAATGGCCACCTGGGTGACCGGCAGTGCAAGATGGATAAAAAAAGTTTATGGTCAAAATTCAAAAGGTGAAAAAACCATCACCATAGTCAACAGGAAAAATAAAAATAACCGGTCTAAAATCCACTTGTGTACGGTGGACCGAAAAGTCAGTGGAAAAAGAAACTGGATGAATCTTCAGCTGCTGTACCCTGACCTGAAACTTGGCTTCCAGGACATCGGGAAAATGTGAATGGGGACCTTCCGGTCCGTCCAGCGACTATCAAATATGAAATTTTTAGATGAAAAATTTAAAAAAAATTGTCCCTTATGCAAAATCGATGTGCCTGAAACTGTCGACCACATCTTATAAAATTGCTCTCGATGGGATAAACAGAGAAATGAGACAATCAGCTGGTTCATATCTGCACTGATCCGTTCAGACGTAAAAAATAAACTTTCGAATTTCAATTAATCCCGGTTGGGGAAGTTGGAAAACTCTTTTGGAGGAGTCTAAATATACTATAATTCAGCTACAAGCTGACATCGCCGATCAGAAATTCGATCTTAAAACAGATAAAATTTCTGATTGGCATACACATGTCACGAACACTTAAGATCAAGAGTTTAAGTGATTCACCAGCCTCCATGATCTGATGCCCTAGAGGTATGGAGCTGCTAGAACGGCAGAGAGGAGTTGGGTGAAATTTTTTTGAAAAATTCTCACTATTTTAAATTTTTTTAAACTAATTTTTATAAAATTTTATTAACTTTAAAAAAAATTTCCCGTAAAAAATATATATATTATATTATATTATAAAAATTCAGTAGCTAGATAGGACATTTAATATATGTCTAATATGTCGTAAAAAAAAGTGACAAACAAAAATCAGATTTTTTAAAACTGTTTAATTTAACGAATCCTTATAAAATTATTTTTCTTAGACTTTTAAATTATTTTTTTTCTCAGAAGAATTTAATGTCCTTCATAATATAAAAATACTTCTATGAAACTAATTTTTTTGGAAAAAACCAGAAAACAGGCTAAAAACTGCTTAATTCCTTTAAATTTCTAGTGCTTATCAAGACTAATAATATTTTAGCACTTAAAAATGTAGTAAATCAAATATATGATTGCCAAATATCTTAGAAAAATATCTTATTTTTTATTAAACCTCATATTAATTTTAAATTTTGATCATAAGACATAAAAATATGACAAAAAATACATGTATAGTGTTTCTTGGCTCAAAGGTCTTTTTTCTCTTTAGAGTTAAGAAATCAAATTATTTACTCTGATCATATCTATCTGAATTGGATTCTGTAAAGCTTAATTTTTCTCAAGTTTTTTAGTTATTTAGCTCAAAATTGGTGTTTGATTAATAAATTATATATGTAAATTTTTATTTTTGTACATTATATGTTTTTTTTGGTTTTGTTCGAACAAAGTTAAAAATGAAAATGAAAATAGTATTAAAATTCGCAGGAAACGGGTATTATTTTAGTAAAAGTCGGAAAATACTGTCGGTATTATCCTAATGATTAACGTATATAATTATTCAGTTAAATTCTTGGTGCCCACCTTTTGTGTTTATTAATTCTTAGGATTTTAATTTTTTCGGTTTTCACAGTTTCAAATTTTTTATTGCCAGTCTAAATTCAAATATTTTTTCAATATACTTTTTTCATTGATTTCGAAACAGCTCTAATACCTAAATCAAAAACCTATATGGTTTTAATCAAATAATCTTTGTAATTTATATCAAAATTATTTAATAGTAAATGATTAGCACATTTATTCATAACTAAACTCTTTCTAATCTTTGTAAAATCGCATTTTTTACAATTTTCTTTATAAAATATTCTTTGTAATTTTTTTGGTACCAATTTTTATTCATTTTCTCAGATTTACAGTTTTAAATCCTTTTTTGTAATATTAATTATATTTAATTTCCTTATTGAGCATTTTTATTTTTATTTTTTATCACTATTTTTTCAAAGAAATTCTTTGATAAATCTCTCAAAAATCCACATATACTTCCGTTCTTAAAACCTCCAAAATATTGTAGTATTTGTATAATATCTATAAAAATATTTTAAAGAATAGTTGACGTTTATTTTACTATTATTAACAATAATTAATTTGAGTAATCATTTACTTTTAAACAATTTATATCAACAATTTAATTACTAGAAAGTAAAAAAAGGATTAATTATTAGTAGAAAACCTCAGTTATCCATTTAAAAGAGTCTTAAATTAGATATAAGCAAATTATGGGAAAGTAGGCGATAACTACAAAAAAAAATTTTAGAAAAACTTATCCTTTGTTTATAATGGCCATTTAAAAATTTTTTACGTTTACTTTTTTAATATTTTATAATTTAATCTAGATTCAATGAATATTAGTCATTCTGGAATTTTCGCTTAATATTCATAACTAGTGAATGCATTTTATCTTATTTAATATTGTTGCCGAATCTGATTTTCATTTTACCTTACTTAATATTGTTACAAATCAAATTTTCATTAGATATTTAGTAAATTAGTTGGATTTTTAGATTAATAAAATTTCAAGAGTGCAAAGTATAAAATAAAAAATTGTAGCTTTAAATTCTATTTTTAATTTTTGAATATTTATTTCACAATTATCCTTCTATTTTCTGAAAATTATAAAAATAAAGCTAAAAAATATATTATACCAGCGGAAAATACTATATTAAATTTTATTTAATCAGTATCAACATTTATATTTCAAAATATTTCAAAAAAATATAGCAATTCCTTCAAATTCATACGAGAAATAATCTTTAAAAAAAAAATTAATGATTAATTAGGCGATTTTTAAACATAATTTTTATATTTTACAAATTAGATACTCTAGAAAAACATATCGATGTTTGCGAAAATAGTTTCGTCTAATCATTACATAGTTTTTTTATAAAAAAAACTCTATTTAAGTAAAGAATCCGATATGCTTTATGAAGATTCAGGTTAATATATCTGAATAATAGAATATAATTCAATTTTTATCCAAGAAATAAATGTAAATTTTCTACTTTAAAAATTTAAAAAATCCATATTATTATATTAATCGGAATATTTTTATCCTGAATATTACATATAATTATAAAATAGATCCAACGATTCTTTTCAAAGAATACAAGGTAATTTTCTTAAAAATAAAACTAACCAAAAATATGGATTTATATACTATATTTCAGATATATCCCAAGTATTCACATACTAAATTAAAATTTAAAAAATCTTTAAAATCGAATAAAAATTATGGGTAATTTATAAATTTTTATTTAATCAATTTAGTGATTATATTCTTATGTATAGCCATCATTTTAATTGTAATATTTTTATATAAAATCAAATTAAAAATATTAAATCTCTTAGACAAATTTTTCGTATTATTTTATTCATTTATCCTTTCTTTATTTTACCATTTTTCATCGTGGTATTTATCAAATATAATATAACGACTTTAATAAGATAATGATAAATGTGATGTATTTTCCATTTTTATAGATTGTCGTAGCGTGAACAATAAAATTTTTTTATTATAATAAATCTGCGTTTGATATTATAAAAAAATATTTTGAACAATTTGACTATCGATCGAAACTAATAAGTGTATATTTGATAAATGATAAAAGTATAATATTTAGGTGTATTTAATTAATATGGACTTCATCAGCTAATTATACCAGCTTATCAAAAATTAGTAAAAAAAAAGAAAATTCAAATTCAGATCTTTTTTTTCTTTTTTTTCATATTATATCCCATTTAAACATAGTATTAATTTAAAATTTTCATATTTATTTATTATTATTTTTTGAAATCTCTATAAAAAATCAAAAAAATCCTATTCTAGACGGTATCTTTGTCCTTTATATCCATATAAATCTTTCCAATAAATCTTTTTTCGATGGAAATGATATCAGAAAGCTTTTGTAAGGATCAGGTTTATTTTGGAGAGAAAAAGGGAATAAGGTAATAACTATGAATTTGGCCATAAGATGCCAGGAGATAGAAACAAGTTGAAAAGCTTAGCCATTCCGAAATGGCTAAGATTCCTTATTTATATCATTTTTAGTTTCCTAGCAGCCAATTATGCTTATGAGAGATTTTCTCAATTGGGTGAAATTTTTCGTATGTGTAATGAGCCTATTGGTTCATTACAGCTTTCGATCAAGTCGCAAGTTTTTCTAAAATAAATAAGTCTTATTTTTTTAGATAATCTCCTAAATTTTTCTATCTGACCCATTTTTTAAAGTAAGATTTTAGATTTTTTGAATAAATATATAGTTTTTATTAGTTAAATTCTATAAAATTCATGTTTATATCATTTATATTTATATTTCTGTCATTATTCGAATTATCTGATATTTTCTAGAATAATAATATAGCAACTAACTTAGCTAATGATTTTAAGAACATTTTATATCATTTTGAAATTTAGAGTTCGATAACAATGATAAAAAAAATGTTATTTCAATTCATTACATTTTTATAAACTACTATATTTAATGCTTTTTATAAAATTAAGCAAATTTCGAAAATATCGGATTTTAATATCTAATTTTTTACTATTATAAAATTTTGATATAAGACTGAATCCAAATAAAATAATAGGTTACACAGTCTGTACCAATCTAAATTAAAAACTAAATGCATATTTAAAGTTTAGAAAATATTTTATTCAGTTTATTGGATGTCATTATAACTCCGGGATTTTCTTTTTCCGACGAATATTTTTCTACTTAAGTCCAATAGAAAAAGAGCTACCCATTTATATCCACTCTATATTTTGAAATTTCTATTAAAAAGTACATTTTTTCTTATTTTTTTTTAATTTCTGAATTTTGAATAAATGGAGTTTATATCAATGATTAATTATTTAAATCACAAAGTGCTTTATAAATTTTGGCCTAAATTAAATTCTATGAAGAATTATTTTTTATTATTAATCAAATTTGCACTTTTCAAGGGTAAACCCCTCCAAATGCACTGTTTATTAATATTTTCATACTTAATTTCATATTTTTTTACCAATTTATAATTTTTTTTATGTCCTATGATAGAGATTTATTTTCAAATAAACGCAGTTTACTTATAAACACTTAGATTTTTAGTTTTAAGACTCTCAAGTTTAAAATGAAAAGTTAAAATCATAATTATCGAAAATTTCCATATTTTTTATCATACTTTATGATCTAATTTTTAAAATAAGTATATTTAAAAATACTGAAAAAAAGAAAAATATTTGAAGATCCGACCTTACAATCTGAGTTTTAATACAATTTTCAGATTATTTACAGTTTATTCAGAATAATCTATACAAGAGTGTAGATATATTTAATTGGAGATAAAATTTTATTTTTTAAGTAATAAATAAATGGGATATATTAAATCAATTTATCAGCTTCTTGATGGTTTTTATTTTGAAGATCAAAATATAATGATAATATATGAATATTATTCAATTATTTATTCAAAATATCAATAAATCAATTTTTGAAAGTAATTTTAAACAGTTTTATATATGATTTGAATTTTTTCAATTAATGAATCATCATCCTTTCTAATAACTGTAATTATTATTGGATTCTTATAACACGCTGTATTGATATTTTATGTGTGTTTTATTATGAAAAAAATACTATATTAGCTATTTTTGTGTTATTACTCCCAAAAACATCTTCAAAAAATTTAAATAGATGGATATCTTAAATTTAAATGACCATTTTGGTGAAATAATACAGTAAGGGGATATATAGTATGTTTTATTTGATAGAATACATTTTTTTGTAATATTTTTACAAAATATACCTTAGGTTTTATTTGACTGTTTAGATTTTATGAAATTTAATATCACATAATAAACTAAATAAATAATAAATTAAAATATATATGGATGTGAATTTGAAATATTATGTTACATTGATACAATCAGGGTCGAAATAAGTAAACTTTCAAAAATATATTCTGTAATATTTTGGATTAATCATTCTGTAAAACATCTTGCGTTTCTCTATTTAAATTTTTTTAAATAATTCTATTTGAAAATAACTGGATAGAAAATATCAAATTTGAAATTAAAAGATTGGTTGAATTCTTTGATTAATATAATGGCTTCTATTTAATATTTAAAATTTTAATTTATATATTAATTCAAAAAAAAATTTATAATAATCTTAGATTTATAATAAAAATAACAATATATTCATTAAATTTGAATATATATGGTCAAGATTAACATTTCAATCCTCTATAATACTTTCTTTATTGAATAAAAAATACAAAAATCAATAATAAATCAATAATTTGTGTATAGACGTTTATTTTTTTTATTTTTCTATCTGCTTCATTGATGAATTTGTATACGTGTACAGATTTTGTATAAAAATCGAATTTTTTTTGTTTCAATTTATTTATCTGCTTTCGTAAGATAAAATTTCTATAAAATAAGTCAAAAATTTAAAATTAAATTTAGAAATCACGCTTAGAAAGTAGAATAATTTGTAAAACATCCTAATTTTAAATTAAAATTTAACATTTTCACATAATTATCATTCAATTTAACAACTTCTGAGGTGTATGACTTATTTACTGTTAAATTTTTTTTTATAAGTTTGCTATTTTTAAAATCTATATAGTTTTGCAGTAATTAATTGTTATTAAATTTAAACTTATTTAAATTAATTTAAAAACTTATATTTAATTTTTTTCTTTAAATTATTACAAGTTTTATAATGATGTTTCATTCATTTACATATGTGTACAAGATATTTAAATACATGTATATAGGATTTTAATTAATGGTTTGCTGATATAAATCGGCCGATTTAAATTAAAATCGGTTAAATTAATCATTATTTTTCAAGTTGATTAAATTACTGTTTATTTAGAAATAGTGGATCAATTTAGAATTTTAATGTAGTATTGAATTATCGCCTTATGAGAATCTGGCATTTTTTAAAATTATTCAAAAACCCATACCACTTATTATCCAATCACTTATCGATATCATTTTATTTTTACTATTTATTTATAAAACTTACTATTATTGAAATTAAGTGGCCCATAATATTTAAATTTTCATATTGAGATTTTTTTTATATATTCAATACTTTTATTGGAGCATATAATGTAATTTATAAAAAAAGAACATAATTAGGACAAAAAAATTTAAGAAATCTAATGGGTGTGAAAGGAATCTAAATTTTTTTTAAACAAAAAATTAACTAAGAGGTTGTTTTTTAAATAAATAGTGCATAATATGAATCTCATTTTACTTTTTTCAATTATATAATTTTTATATTTTCACTTTATTACAAATCAAGCATAAAAAAATAAGTGAACGTACTATAATGTTAATATTAAAAGGTTAAAAAACTCATATTATTTATATTACCCCTCCTCTTTCCTAAACCCTCTCTTAAAAATTATAATACAAGCTTTCTAATTTTATTTTGATGAAAAACACCCTCCATCTAAGTTTTTACTCTCCATTTTATAATTAAAAGATAAATGTTCTCATTGATATAGAACAGTATAAAGATGGTCTGAATAGTTTATAATGTCATTTTATACAATTTTTATTTATAATATTATGTTATCACAATTTAAACATGGAAAATTTGTATTTTATTCATATTGATGATAATTTTGGCTCGATCAAAGATCGCACTTTTTACGAATATATCGTAATATAAACTAAGATTTAAAAATTGACCTGCACGAAAAAAAAACGCGTATGAAATAATAATTATAAAGATTTATTTTAAGAAAGGTATGATTTTTTAAATGTTAAATTTTTAATCAATAAATTTTTTTAAAAAAAAATGGGTTAATAAAATTGAAAATTAGTGTTTAATTATGTTTTTTTTAGCCTCTCTACTTTTTTAACATTCATGAGAAATTTTATTTCTACAATATCATTAAAATTGTTCCTATCTACGTAAAAATTTATTTGAATACATTTTTTTTATTCAGGAATTATTTACAGGTACAACTTATATCCTCCCAGCAGATTATTTGTTCCTTTAAAAGCAAAATGAAATTTTCCTCAAATTTTTTAGTCAAAGAATCTATTCTAGTCTAGTTTAGATATTTGAAAGAATATTTAATTACCTCTCTTTTGGAAATATCAATCTCTTTATCCTATATTAAAAGGGCTATATATCATCATATTTTAAATATCTCTGTGAATCTGATTTTGATTTTTTTTTTATCCTACTAAATCATTTCATTTAATTATTATAAGTTCAAGTTTGCTTAAATCTTTATATTCTTTTAAAATATCTACATAGAAACTCAAAAAATTAATTTTAAAACTTTATCCATTTATATATTTATTCTTTACGTTCTTGTTGAACCGTTTTAGGCTGTTATTGATTGATGGCGAAAACAATCTATATTTTCATACCAGCTGTCATTTTTTTGTATAACATTTAAAATCTCGCTAAAATATTCCATTCTCTAAAAAACATTTTTTGGACTTTTCAAAAAAATATATACTATGTGAAATTTTTATTTTTTTCAAATCAGTGATATTTTGACTTTTAGCAATTGATATACGATCTTAAGAAGATTTAATATATTTTTGTAAATATGAGACTAACAGTGGACTCTTTTTTTTTCATGATTAAATTGGGTAATAGTTTTTTTAATCTGAATTTTTCATTCGATTATCATTTTTTATAAGTTCAAATTCAAGTGAATTATATTTACTTTACTCTTAAGGATGTTTAATATCCATGAGTAGGATTCTTGAGCATCCCATCAACTATATAAATTTATGATAATAAAATCTTTCTTTTTTTCTGACATAAATGTAATAATTACTTTATAATTAACTATTATAAAATTAAAATTTGAGTCTAAATCAAATTTTTTAGAAATAGAGAGCAATGTATTAGCATATTTTGAAGTAAAAAAACTCCCAAATTGTAAATATCAGGATTATAAGAAGCTATATAAGGTTTAAATTAAAATGATTGTTATTTAAATATTCACACATGTTTTTGAAGTCAATCAGTGCAATATTATTCTTTTTATTTGTCTTTTTGGCTTCATTTCTCGATATGTTATAGATTTTTTGAATCTTGGCATCCAACCCATTTTAATTATGAATTCTTTTACGCTGCTTGATTTATTACCGATATTTTTAAGATTCAATTTTCTTTTTTAATCTCTGTTTTATCGTTCTTATCACAGCTTTTGACGTGTATATTTTTTGAAAATATCAAAATACTGAAATCATATAATTCCCAGATTTTTAGCTCTGTGAGACATCTAGTTGTCTTATTGAATCGTTAAATTAATAAACTTACATATTTTTAAATATTTTTAAATAACATCTCTTAAAAAACGGCAAAAAATCAAAATATTCAGCATTTTCGACTTAAATACACTCATTTAAAAGCTTTTTCAGGTAAAATCGCCCTTATGAATGATTAAATGTTTTTAAAAACTTCTATATGATTATTATATTATGATTTTTTAATAATTTAATAATTTTATTCATTATATCATATTTATATATTTTTACATTTTTATATTTTTGGGTTATTCTAATTTGAAAACATACTGATTCCCACAAAATCGGCAAATGGAAAATAAAAAAAATCGGCCCAAAATAATTCTTTTATTTTTCTAATAAATTGAAATTGTGTAAATTAATTTCCTGAAAAAAATTTGAAATCCATTTTTCTATAAAACTTTATTAAATGATAGATTATTACATATTGTGTCAATTCGACATTTTTTTTCTAAATCGATCCAATAAACTTCAAATTGATAGCTATTACAATTTATTGACAGATAATTATAAAAATAAATTTTTATAATTCAAAATTACAGAAAAATATGTATTAATCTTAAAACATTCTGTGTTTTTTTTATAAAAAACTTTATAAAAACTTCACAATTGTTTTATAATTATGTACATGGATATAATATAACTTTTAAAGAAATAGTCAAATTAAATTAAAATTAATTTGGGTGCCAGAAAATAAACCTAGACTTAATATCATGCTATTAGCTCTAAGTTATAAATGAATTTAGGAGTACTGTCCGATAAAATTTTATCACAAATTTTATTTTCAAGATTCAAATTTTTGACGCATGTTATCACATATATATCAACTCAGTAAATAACATTACAAAACTAATAATTCATAAGTATTTTGTTGATATAATCCCATCCAATAAAAATTGATATGTTTAATTTTATATTAGCAATATTGAACAATATTATATTGAGGTTGGATTGATATAAAATTCTTGACACCCGAATCTCTTTATAGATTTTAACTTTTTTAAAAATACTTTGGCTATAAAGAGAACGAGAAAAAATGTGCTAGCTTATTATTTTTAATTTTTAATTTAAATTTTCAGTATTTATATCATTTAAATCTAGAGGCCCTAAATATGAATTTCAATTTTTCGTAGTATAATTATGGTTAATATTCCTCTAAGAATGAATTAATTTTTATATTAGTTGACTTTTTGATTTTACTTTGGATTTTTTTTGTAACCTATATTACCTTAATGAGAAATTATCATCGATTTAATATTTTTTTAAATTTTTTTCGGAATCAGCGAAAAATCGATTAATAATTTTTTTTTATATAAAAGTCTGATAAAATCAATTAGTGTTAACTCCTATTATTTATATCTTTTTGAAAGAATCAGACTTATTTTTTCGAAATTAGGAAATAAAAAAAAAAATTGTAATTTTTTGATAATATATTGATATTAATATTTATAGAATCTATTATCATAATAATTGTTCTAATTTTTTTATAAATTGGATTATTTTAGGTAATTTTAAATGAGTAGCTGAAAAAAATAAACTTGTTAAAGGCAAGTTGATGTAAAAACATTAGAATTTTCTTTTTTTACAGACTATTTAAAAAATTTATAAATGGCTTAAAATTAATCAATATAACGTTAGTGTTTAGCTAAAAATTACAGCAAACCTCCCCCTTTCCTTAATTTTTTAAACGCTAGATTCTGACTATTTTATCAACCTAGATGGTTATACCATTTACTTATATTTTTTTTCAGATTAGATTATGTAGTTATTTTGACCTATTGATTTTTCAAGTTAAATAAAATCTTATTTTTAGGTTTAAATTATTTTATTTAGTGGGCTAATTTTTTTAATTTATACCCTCGATACATAAACTTGAATTTTCACTAAAAAAAATTCATTTCCACTTTATGGTATTTTTTTTACCCTTTTAGGAAATTGGGTGTTCCACCGTATGCTTTCTAATTAAGTCAATTTCTAATTTTAGCTACTTAGTTTTTTTCAGATTCAGAATAAACTTCTAAACTTTTTGGCACCATTGACATAAAATCAAATGATGTTAATCTTTTTTTTTATTCTTTATCATAAGCGACCCTCCAAGTAAATTTTTATAATGATTTCAACTCCCCTTGAGGTTTTTCATCTAATATATTTCTATCTAATATATTTAACTTCAATTTTAATTCTCTAAATTCCCCATCCATTATATCTGATAAATTTATTTATTAATATTTATACATTATCAATTTTTCAATATTCATTAAATGTATTTGATGTAAAATATCTACCCTGTTTTGATATCAAATAGCCGGACAGTATATAAACATAGCCTAATATTTCCAAGATAATATTACAGACTTTAAATTATCATGTTTTACAGCCTGCAAATAAGTGAAAAAAGTGTGCTTTTTGATTTCGTTTGATTTATAAATATATTTCAATATTCTATAGAAAGTGGGTCTAATAATTTGAGTTAAAAATCTATAAAAAAAAACATAAATCCCTTTATTAAAATTAAATAAAAATAGTTTACCAATATAATTTTGCAAGCATATGATTTTTTACCAAAAATATTTTTTTTCATCACATAAATTCATTGTTTATAATATATGAACCTAATTGTTTACAAATATTTTTATATCCTTGGTGCCTCCAATTATCATAAACCATCTCTAATATCCTAAATAATTCGGTGTTTTACTAATACAATAAGATAATTTTCTCACTATTTCTATAAAATAAATCATTTTTTTATTTAATATTTAAAAAAATTTGCAAGTTCTCTTCTAGCAGTTTATTTTTTTGAACATATTTATTTTTCTAATTTCTTTGATTGATAATACAGATGGTATCTGTACCTTATTTACGACTAATACAATAAGTGCGTCTCTTGAATGAATCAGGCTACAAAATTAGATTTTCCTGAGCAGATTTTAAATATTATTCAAAAAAATTATTGAATATTAGACTTAAATCTTCCTTTCCAGATTAAATTCTTCTCTAAAAATTGCAGTCATAATGAAGTGGTCGGTTTATGAGTAAATTTTGATGGTAACGGAAAAAAAACTGGAGTGCTTTTTAAAACTTTTAATATAATCCTTTTATCTAATAACCACTATATGTGAACTTTTCTGGCGTTAATATCAATTAATACCTGACATGGGGTCTCAAATTATTACATTTATCGCATTATTTATTTAAACCTACAGGAAAATTTTTTCTCACATGAATAGAAAAATAAGTGTTCTTTTTATCATTTTGTTTCAGTATTGGTTCAAATTTCATTATAATTTACACTTTTTATAAATTATCCTGTCTTTTTGAATCCTATATTATTTTTAGACTTTTTTTAGTGAAAAAAATATTATTGAAAACCTCCTAAAATATAAGTAAACATTAAAAATAGCATTTTTTTTTTGATTTTTCATGGATTTGGAAAGTTTTTGAGTATTTTCTATTTTTTGAAGTTTGTAAAAATACAGTAATTTTCTATCTACATCCAAGATATGCAAATTCAATTGTGTAAAATAATCACTTTATTTTTTGATCTCACACCAATATATTGCACTGTAGTGATCATGATTCCCAAAATATTTTTGAGTTCTTCAATTTTTTTGATTCATTAAAAAATGCCGTCAAGATATAAACAAATAAAATCATATATTTACTTAATAAGAGTTTTATACATGACTATAAAAATTAGCTTGCTAATAATTCGGGCCAAAAAACATAACCTCAAACTCATATATCACATACTTTGATAATAATGATGTATAATTATATTGATTTAGTTTTATTGTCACAAGTAAAAACCGACAATCCAAGTTATAAAAAAAAAAATTTTCTGAACATTCAGAATAAACCTGAAGATTTGAAAAAAATTTTAATACTCACATCTTTTTTGAATAATAATAAACCTCAAAAAATCTAATTTATAATAGTGTAAATTCATTTCCATTAATCAGTATAAAGCCTTTTTATAAAATAGATTACAAGATTGATTAATATAACACTTCTAGAGTCTTTCATATTGAAAATAAAAACTCAAAACTATTTTATTTTTTAAATGAAAGTCAAATTATCTCTTGAATAATATCCTGGAAAAATTCCTAATTAAATAACTTATTTATGGATATTCTATAATAATCGAAAATTATTATAAATTTTAAATACGATCTGATACCGAAGTTCGATACATCTCTAACTAAATTTAATAAGCTAATTTTAAAAATCAATGAGATTAATCATAAACTATTAGAATATTTAGAAAATAATCCATAAATAAAATCTGCTAAAAAAATAATTTAAAAGACAAGGAATGATTTTTTATTCAGACTTTGGATTTTTTTTACTCTAAAGCTTGTATTTCATCGATAGTTTTTTCCATCAAAGACTTAAAAAAGGATAAAGTTTGAATAAAAACTACTTCATTTAAATAAAAACTTCCAGAAAATTTAAATAATTTGAATAAATCTTTTTATAAATTGTAGATTATTTTATAAAAACAAATAAACCATTTAAATATCATTTATGATATTATTTAAATATAAAATAAATATTTCTGATTTTATAATTTTCTACAGAAGTAAAATTTGCTGAATAATAATCAAAATTTCGAACTAAATAGTGGTATTATTATCAAATTTTACCTGTATTTGCTAACAGACCAACTTGCAGTCCAATTTAATTAAATTTTGTAACTGAATATGAAACTATACAACTTTCAATTTTAGGGATGGAAATCTTGTCTTGGATTTTTAGCTTATTTAATTGACTATAATTGGCAAAAAATAATTATGAAATATCTTGATTTTTAACTTAGAAAAAAGAAAAATTTTATGGGGATTTCGATTCTTTTATACATTTATTATATATTAAAATAATTTTCTTTGATTATTTTATATTCGTCATTTTCTGAATACATTTTTTTGCATGATTTAGCACTCATATCATATTCAGTTTTTTAAAAAGTTATATTGAGTATTTATTTTTGGTAGCTCACCTGGATCAGTAACAAAAAACAAATTATTTTGCAAAAAGCTCATTTTTTTCATTCTTAACTTCCTTTACTAAGAACTTGTGTAGTTTTAAATTTTTATAGAGTTTTTTCTAGCAATTTGAAGTCTTTTAAGCTGAAAATTTTCACTGATTTACTCGATAAAACGGAAAAATTACGGTTTATTTCACAATTCTGGATTTATCGTCTAATCCATCGGAATTTTGGTTCGAAAAAAAGCCTTTCTATTATATATGAAATTACTCTTTTCCAAAAAATTAATATTCATTTTTTTTATTCTTTCGTGTGAAAAATAGATAAATTAATCAAAAAAAATTTCCCATAGGGTTATATAAAGTTCATAGTTTCCCTTTTCTTATTCAGAATTTACTATTTATTTTTTTATTTTTTATAAGATTTTGTTGGATTTTCGGACTGCAAGTTAAAAATAACTTCGGATTTTAAACCCTGCTTAGGTATTTCAGAGCCGAATGGGGAGTTTATTTAATCTATAATGAGCTAAATTGTAAAATTTCAGCATTATTATGAACTATAAGTGTCAAAGGATAGAAAATATTATCGTTAAATCATAATAATCTAAGTGAAAAAAAATATCTGAAGCTCCGATAAAACATAAATCACTTTAGTAAAGTTATATGAATATATTGCAAAAAGGAGAAAGAATATGGGTTGATTAAATTATTTTTTTTTGGAGTAAATAATTCCTAAATAAGTTAACCTTCACCTAATTGAGAATCACCTTCTAACTTATAATCTGCTAAGAGTAAAATTCTTGCTACATTTCATATTCATACGAAAAATTTTCTTATTTATCAACTATTTTAAATTTTAAATTCTATTAATAGATAAAACCAAAAAATACTGCCATAGTGCTGTTTAACATAACTAAAAAGTTAGAGGCTTTGTTATTTCTCCATCAAATTTATTATTTCGGAAAATATTTTTAAAAAAGTAACATTTAGCAAAGTAACTTGTGCACAAAAAATTGATTTTCAACCTCCATTGATTTTTGCCCGAGATCTTCTGCAAACTTTTTTTCTATTTTAAGTTTTTTCTCCCAACGTCTTAATTTACTGGAATCTGTTCGCCATATATTTTTAATAGTTTTTAATTTAATTTAATGAATATTTTTTATTTTCGAAATTTGATTTATTTCTGAAAAAAAACAATATACTTAAAATTAAATTTTTTTAGGGTATTAGATCAGTTATTAGCTCTGGTATCGCATGAGGATTTATTTTAAAACAATTTATTTATTACTATATAGGTATTGTTAAATCTAATAATCTTTCTGCTAGTTTCAAACCATTTTTTCCTTTATTATATTTTTCTTTTAATAGTTTTTCCTAGCCGTTGCAATATTTCATTCACTATCTTCCCATGCAAAATCTTAGAAGAAATTTCCACAAATCCTGTATGAGGTATAAATAGGTTATTTTCTATCCTTATAAGCTTTAAGCTATTTATACTAGCTACCACTTTGATTTTTTCGTCTTTTATCCTAATTTCCGGTATAGCCTGCTTCTTAATATCCAAAATTTAACATGGCCTTGATTCATCTGAATTTTTTTAGATAAATTTAACTTTTGAGTGAGCTAATAAGCCAAAATACAGGCGTTTTATTACTTTAGGTTTATTCTCAGCCAATTTTTCACCAAAAAAGACCGTTTTGAAAACTGCTCTTCAAAAGATGCAAACTAATTGATTATATGAGTTTTATCCTTGAAAATATTAATTTCTTCATTTGAGTTGGTTTTGCCGAAACTTAATTGAACTAATGGTTCTTTTTTAGCCTATCCTTGATTTATTATGGCTTTTCAGCCTTTAAAATTAACATTTCAGATAATTCAGGTATTTTCAATTGATCCAAACATTTAAATTATCCCTTTATTACTCTAAAAATAGCAGCTAGAGGAAAATTTATGACCAGTTTGATTGAATTTTATGTATCCGGTATATTTTTACTGAATATCAGGATATGAAGTTAGATTTAATTAAACTTTATAATAAATCTTATGAATAATGCTCAAAGTCACAAATATTTTACTCTTTATTTTCGATACAGTTTCAAACACCTTATTGGATTGGTTGCTAATATTGCAAAAAATTATAAACTAGATGATAATAATTTTTTATTCGAACTATGTTGTAGCTCCAAACTCTATAAATATCCGCAATATCTTTTTAATTTTTTAATTCTCCAATTTATCAAGCTCAGAAATGTTTGATGATTTTTATATCTATTTCCATTAAATAATAAAGTTCCATCTTTATTATATCTGGTGGCTAATCCATCGAAAAGTTCTTTTTTTTTATGATTTTTGTTATGCTAATGATTACCAAAATAGTTATTTTGTATTTAATTTAGATAATTTATTGATATTAATATTAAAAGCAATAATTTGTTTAATAATTTTTCTGTATTTTTTTTAAATTATTAAATCCTTGGTATTTATATCCAAAAAACTAAAAATATTCAACTCTCTGAGGGCAAATTGATGGAAAAACTGTTTCATTAGGTTTTTACCAAAGATAAAAACAGCCAATAAATGGGTTAAATATAAATAAATATAACGGGCTGTAAATAATTTAAATTATGAAAATTTATATCCTTAAAAATATTAATTTTTTTGATTATTTAAAATAATAATTAATTCACCTCTAAGCTAAGTAAAATTATATTCTATGAAAAATGTTATGATTTATTAAGAATAAATCCGTAATAAAAACTTTATTATAAAAAATATAATAATAAATTTCATATATATCATAAGATTGTTTTTTTTATGAAAAAATATAAAGTTTTCCCAGTGACCATTTCAGTAGTGTAAGAAGTCTATTGATGACATATTAAACTAAGGAAAGAGCTTATTTTGAATAAGATATAAAGGGGAACAAATAAATACAAGAATAAAACTAATTGAAAAGCTTACATTCAAAAAAGCGGGAAAGCAAGCTGTTTATATAGATATGAACTAAATAGGAAATAATTGTGATTAATTATTTAAAAAAGATTATTTATGTGGCAAATAATGATAGGGTCATTAAATGTAGTAAATTCTCGCTCTCTCAATATTCAAATTTACAATTAAATGAATATCTTTTTTTAGAATATCCCAATTCACAAACTATTATTTTGACAAAAATTGATTCTGAATTACTTTACTGATAAATTTTTTTGATTATTCTTTTTAAATTTTTAGATCTTTACCATGACTAAAATATATACCTATAAAATAAGAATATCTAATTCACCGCTCAGAATTTTTTTTCCATCGCCAAAAATGCATTCATAAGAATTTTTCATCACCAAAAAACTCAAAATATAATCACTTGTCATTATTTTTATCTTTTTCAAATTGAAATCAAAAAAAAAATCAATCGAGTTGTAATTTCTAAAAAATTTGAATTGTCAAATTACCATATTTTTCATTTAATAAAGAAAAAAGTCAAGAAAACCCTTGCAAATCCCAAAATATACAGAATTTTATCAACAATAAATAATAATTGCAATTAATTATTATGAGATTTAATTATTAGTTTATTTAATCCA
The DNA here is from genome assembly GCA_001953115.1 of Smittium mucronatum. Classification (NCBI taxonomy): domain Eukaryota; kingdom Fungi; phylum Kickxellomycota; class Harpellomycetes; order Harpellales; family Legeriomycetaceae; genus Smittium; species Smittium mucronatum. Next base: position 17,912 of record LSSL01004813.1, read on the forward strand.
TTCATACAACTAAAACTAAATATATTTGATTTCCGTAACTTTTTCTAAATTTTTTTCAATCTAGCTTATATAATCATATATATAGTCCACTAAAATAATTTTGAAGTTAGAATTGAAATTCTTTATAGCTATGATTTCCAATTTGCAAGATGAAAGTGACTTTTATAAATTTCAACAAGACAATTTATAAATATAAAGCCTATTTAGGGGAAAATATTTTTCATAATATCAAATTATTTTATTATATTGCATTTTTAGGTCGAATAATTTTATTTATTCTCTCATAATACTACAAATTTAAAAATTTAATAATTATGAGTTAAGAAAATTTTAATTTTAACTATTAATTTAAAATTTTTCAAGAAATAATAAATTTTTTTTTAAAGTTTTAATTATGTTAATAATTAATCTCACGTTCTGTAATTATCAATTATGCATTTTTATTTGTTTGTAAGTACCTTTAAACAAAAAAAGTTTTTCTGGTTATTTTATAATCATTTTATGCAATTGAAAATTAAATCAAAACATACATATTTAAATTTCTATAGTTGAAAATCACTCTCAATAAGATGATCTTAAATTTCAAATTTATATGATGAGCCAAAATAAATAAAATATTCTTTCAATATTAAATTATACTTTTGAAACATCATATAAAATCTAGAGTAATTTTTAAAAATAAAATTTTGTTCTCTATTTTTTTGATCTTTTCAATCAATATTACTTCTATAGATATTTAATCTCTTAAAAATTTTATTTGATTAATAATAACTAAAAAATGATAAAAAAACTATACATAGCATATAATTACTAATAAACTTTGAATTTCAAATAATAATAATCTTAATAATCAAGGTATGGCATGAGAAAGCATTTTTTATTTAAAGGCTTTACATTTATCTCAAATCTCAAATAAACTCAAAGAAAATAGAGTGAATTATATTTACTGTTTTATTATAATGGAAAATGATAAATTACTACAAAAAATAATAAAACTAGCAAATTTTGATATTTTTTATAAAATAAGGATAGTAATCTTAGAAATTTATAATATTTTTTTATAAATTCAACTTAATAATATTTTTACTATATTTAGATAATTTATAAATCTTAAAAAAATATAAAAAATGACATTATTGTGTTTATTATAGATTCAAAAAAATTATATATATAATAAGTTAACTAGATAAAAATTTTGGCTCCGAAGGCAAATTCATATTTATATAGAACATCAAAATATGAACATTTAGATTAAGACAATCGAGTAAGAGATAATAATAAAAATTTTCTATGTATGAAAAATGGCTGATGGATTAATGGTTATTATTTTGATGAAATGTTGGATTGGAACAAAGATAGAGTAGTGGAATGTAGATATGTTAATTTAAAGATAAGAATAATGGTTATTGAGATTATGGATATATTTTTTGATGGGCTTTATGTTTGTTATGTTGATTGTTTGATAATTTTACTATTATTATTATTATTATTAAGCGTAAAAGTGTTTGTTAGTATGGATGTTGTTGATTTGATAGTTTTTATCTTTTATTTGTCTTTTTTTTAGTTTTTGTTCTTTTTTCTAAACTCGGTTGCATATTTTTTTCATTAAGAATTTGTTAAAAATATTTTTATTAAATATCATATTTAAATTTATTTATTCATTAATATTACCTATGAAACTTATTATAAATTTAGTAGTTTTTATTAATTTTTTATATATTTTTTGTTTTATTATACTAATTTTAAATTTCTTTTGTTATTTTTTATTTGTACAAATCCAAAATCATATTAACTAATGATATTTTTTACTAAAATTTAAATTTCTTATACATTTTTTTATTAATTTTAAAACTAACTAATATTAATAATAAAAAGATATAATCTTTCTGATGAATCTTTTTTGATACGGTTTTATCTTTTAATAAATCAAATCTTAAATTGTGGTTTTTTTTAAATTTTTTTACTTCGTCCTAATTACTCTTTTTTTTTTATTTAATTATATCGTTATTAGCCTTTGAAGTTTGTTTTCAATAAGATATAAATCGACATATGCCCACTTTTTTTTTCGAAAAATTGTAGCTGATGCAAAAAATATTTCTCCAGTGCGATACATATCATTAATTAATAAAAATTTATTTTCAGATAATTTTATAAGATAGCATCAAATTTTTCAAAATTCAACCCATCTAATCTTATATTAAGACTAATTAATTAATCCGACCCACCTCTTCTTAATTGATTATAAAAACTTTTTCACAATAAAATTAATGTGAAATTGGTGATGGGAAAATTTTATAATAATTTTTTTTGATATAAAAAAAGAATAAATATCAAGAAAATTGTTAATTTTAATAAGAATATACGAAAAATCGAGCACATTTGATGATTTATAGGATTTATTTTTGTCTTTTATTGCACTATTAAATAATTCAAAGCCATTTTTAGATGATGAGCCAAAATTTTATAATCCTCATGCTAATTCGGATTAGATTTAAAGTTCAAAATCTCTATTTAGTATATTGTTTCACTAAAAATATCCTTTGCTTCTATTTAAATAAATGTAAATAATATACCTATTGAATATTTTTTGGATTATTTAAAGCTGCTTATCCCATAAAAAATATACAAAACTCTTTTAAATTGATTACTCCTTTTTTTCCCTATTATTTCCCCAAATTTTTTGGCAACATATAACCAAAAATTATTCTTTTTATTAATTAGATACTTTTTATTATATATACTTGATGATTTTTTAGCAGATTCTAATTTTTTTTTTTATTCTCTAAATTAAATCATATCTTTCCAATTTTATTTTTAAATTTTGAAGTGTCCATATATTTATACACTTGTCATCTACAAAAACAATTAAGATTGATATGGGGGTTTAATTTTGGTTTATATCTGTATTTTTTATAATAAAATTAGGATAATCTCTATATATAATTTTGAACTATGGGTCTAAATGTAGGATATAATACTTGGATAAATTTTTATTCGATTTCCAGAGGTTATTAAAGCATTTAACTATTTTTATTGATAGAATAGTCAGTGATATAATATTATTCTATATCCCACCCCCTACAGTATTTTTTTCAACTTTCTTTAAAAGAATCGGTTTTAACTAAGCTCGCGTTATTAAAATTTCATTAGTTTTTTTCATTGTTGTAAATTTTGGTTATTCCCAAAAACATTCCATCACTTTCAATTTTTCTTTTAATCATACTAGATTTTACAAATGACCGTAAAGATTTTTTTTAATCGGAATTAGATTCTCTATGGCAGTTGTGGTGATTCTCATTTATTAATTGATATTTAAATCGTTTCCATGTAGCTTATCAACTCTCACTCTGAAAAAGCACTTAATAACTGTAGAGTTGTAACTTCAGTAAAATGTTATATATTATTTTTTTCAATTTTTTGTAATATTATCCTTAAAAACTGTTTTTAATTTCATATAGTTCAATTTCAGCCAAAATCCACTCAATCATATTAAGATTAACAATAAAAATAATTTTTTGGCTAAATATAAAGGCTTTATCCACAAAATACTCTTAAAACTATTAAATCTGCTACTATTTAATTTTAATATAAGTGTCATAAATTCAGCTATTTATCGATGTACATTTTTATATTTAAAATATTATTTCATGATTTTTTTTATAAACTTAAACGTATTGTGCATATAATTTTCTTTTTCAGACTATTCCTGTTTGGCCTATCTAAATTTTCCTTTGATTTTAGATGATTATACTTTATTCCGCATTTAATGGTTTTAATTCTTGTAAGTATTTATTTGAATTTATTCGGTTTGATGAAATTTTATTTTTTTTTATAAACTCATAATTAAATAAAATAAATTTCTTTCATTTATTGGTTTTAAACATGCGATTTTTATCGAAATTTGAATAAAAGTGGTAAAAGCAAAATATAATCTTTGTATTTTTGCAATAAATTTATAATAAATTCCAGTATGTATTTTTTTTTCAAAATTTAATTTAAATTTTTTATTTTTACAAGTAAGATTCATATGATTTATATTTTAAATAGCGAAAGTATTTTCTAAAAAATTTTAAATAATAATATCAAAAAAACACTAGTTCTCAAATAATTTTTTTTTTTATAACTTATTTATTATCTGTTATTTTATTTTGATCACAAAAATTATCAATTATATCCTTGCGCTTTGTACCAATGAGATATAATCCACTTGATTCACTGCCGGTTTTTAGAAAATAGTCTGCACGAGCAAAAAATGATTTTATATAAAGATATACGAGCTCTTGAGTATAAAAGTGATTTTTTAGACAAAATTGATTTAGTTCTAAAAGATTTCCAAAATCGGATTTTTTAGATTCTCTGTTTACATTTTCTGGTATTTCTGCGTCTTTATCCTTATATACAAAGCTTTTTTTCTTAATAGATTTAAAAATTATAAAAAATAAATCAAAATGAATTGGTTTACTTGAGAAATAAATTTGCATCGATACTTGGTTATATAGGAATATGATATATTGCCAAAGGAAACTTAGTGAAATATTTCCATTTATATTTTAATTAAAGTTTCAATTCTTTGTTTTTCCTACAGATATATATGATTTATGAGGTATATTAAAGCCTCTAGAGGCATTATTGGTTCTGAAAGAAAATACGATATATTCCTCACTCCAGTTTTTGTAGCCTGAAAACTAATTTTTGTTTACAAAATATATTTTTTGATAATATTATTTAAATCCTCCTTTTTTTCGAAAAAAAATTCCGTAATATATCAAAAAAAATTTCAAAAAAAAATAATACGATACCCCTAAACTTTTTGATATAGTAATTGGAATTTTTTTGAATATTTTGTTATTTATTTTTTCAAATTTAATTTTAAGGTTTTTTCATAAATATTTCCATTATATTTTTTTAAAGCACAGATGATTTTATAATCTGAATCAGATAGCAAGCTTTATATATTGAGTTCATATCCAAGTTTATGGACTCTATTTTGTATTTTATTAAATTTTAAAGATTGTTTTTCTCTTTTTTTTCTTTTAAAGTCCTATAATCGATGTAATAAAATATTTTAAAGACACAAGTTTTCTAATATATATAATTGGTTAAATTTAATTAAATAATTTCTGACTATTGTCAAATAAACGTTTTCTAAATTTTTTAATTGCAGAAAGATCTTTTTTGATATTTCTAAATCTTTGAAACGGTTAAATTCAGTTTCGAGACTTAAAATGAGCTTTTTTTCTTTTTTAATCTCATCTTAATTAAAATTATAAAAATTCTAGCATTTTTCTCTATGTTTATTAGAGGAAAGTTTTTTTTTTAATGCGCGTATAATCCCAAATAATTTTAAATAAAAAAAAACATATTTAATTTAAATACAATTTTTTTTTATAAAAAAGTGTTTATTGGATTAATTTTCTGATAATATTTGCAAATTTCAGATAAAGGCTCGGATTTTTCTTGGATTTAACATCTTAACCTATTTTTAGGGCTTAATATTTTTAATAATAATCTTAATTATTGATATTTTCTAATTAACTTATATATCTGAATTCATTTGAATTTTCACCATGGAAATATTTTTAAACTAAATGATAAATTCTTAAATTTTGTTTACTATATATTACATTTTTTATTTATTTTAAATTGTAATTTTGAACGTAACACAAGTACTCTCTTTTTTACGGTTTTACAGGAACGACATTAAAATTTATAAATATCGAAAAAAAACTCAATATAAATGAAAGCTAGAAGTTTATTTGTAATAAAATATTGGTATTAAAACTTAACTTATTAAGATTTAAATGTATTTTTATGATTTTATATAAATAACTCATTTTAAGAAAGTACATCTAAAAAAAATTATATCTTAAAATTAAAATTAAAGTAACTATTGATTAATGGATAAAAGTTTAATATAAAAAAGATTTTTTCTATTATATTTTATTAAAATTTTTTGGTGAAAATGGAAAAAATTTCGGTGATTAAAAATCTGTTGAAAAATTATTTTGGTTATTGAAAAGAAATTATGACTTTTCAAATATATATTTCGATTTGATAATAAGATATTTTAGTGATGATAATGTTTTAATGTGAATTTTAATTAGTATTAACAAGACTGTATCCAGTTAAAGTCTATTAACTTAAATATTTAGGAAAATATATAACTTCAGAAAAAAATGTATTTAAAATTAATGAAAATAACGTATTACTATTGACAGAATTACTAATTTAATAGTTGAATTACAGTCCACGCAAAAAATTAGAACTTTGATGCTTGAACTAAGGTAAAAATTACGGAGCTATATAAACTAAATTGGGTTAGAAACCAATAATTTCTAATCAGTACTAAAAATCTGAATTTTTTTTTTTATAACAAAGATTTATTGTAAAATAAAAACTTATATAGTTAAAAAAAATTATACAACAGCTATGACTTATAGAAACCAATTATTTTAAAAAATCTCAGACCGAAAAAATCTGCTGTCGGTCTAACGACTGTATCTAATAAGAACATCTTCAAGTTATGAATCTGGTCATCATCTTTAAATAAAATACTATAATTCACGTTTGATAAAATCATTATATACAATTCAAAAAAAAATCAATTAAGCTGTAAAAGACTCTTAAAATTTAAGAGATATAAAAAAAAATGCCTTTATTTATTTTATTTTTCCTTTATATAGTACTTATTTCAAATTTTGTCATTTTTTTAATACAAAACTATTAATTGATGGACATATTTTTTATTTGAATATTGAAAAAATTATTAAATTTTAAACTAATATTATATTCACATGAGTTTAAAACTTTGCTTCAAAGTTTTTAGATAATACAGTTAATTTTTTTAATTGTATTAAATATTATTAATTTTTTTTAATATAAGTTTTAAAATTAGTAACATCTCCAAAGGAAAACTCTATCAAGATTAAGATTTATTAGTAATTAATCAATATTTGTAATTTTGAAGTAAAAAGAAGATTCCTATTAAAAAAAATTTTAAAGTAACGTTAATATGTAATATAGTATGTACATATAGTTTATCTAAAAATTAAATAATGATATATTTTTATCGACTCACTTCCAAAATCAGGTTTTTTTTCTTTTTTTGACTCCTCAAAATTGCGAAATGAAAATAATTACATGTTTTTTGATCAAATTTTATCTCAAAAGACAAAAAATATTACCCTAAAATTTAAATATTTTAATATTTTAATATATAGAAAGTGGTAAAACATAATTAAATTTTGAATATATAACTATATATATTTTTTCCTAAAAATATTCGCACGAAAAATACAGAAAATACAGATATAATTATGCGAAAATATAAAATATCTGTGTATATAGTTAAAATACAATTTAAGTCTATAGAAGAATCATAAAAATTACTCATCCCTATAATACTAAGATTTTTGGCTATTTTCAATCAATACAGGGAGTGTTCCGAAAAAAAAACTTGCTGTATTTCTATATGATTTTTTTAATAATACTAGTGTCGGAAGCTGATTTCCCATACCGGTTAGACTGTTATAGGTCTTCGCTTCTAAACTGTTGTTGTGTAACCGAAGGTGAGACAACGACTAACACACTATCACTAGTGTATCCTTCGCCCTCACCCAGCAGAGATTTTAGGGCAGGTATAACTCCCTTACTCCGCCTATCCACACTTTGCCCATTGCCCCCTGTACTGACAACACTAAGTGTTTGTACAGACCCCACGGTAGGAATAACAGGCGAGAACCTTACCGGGGGGTTGGGACATGAGTTTAACGAAAGCTCCATTAAATAAGATACAAGTTCCTCCATAACTGGTTGTCCCGCCAAATTCACTGATGGGTCTAAGTCTTCACTCAGTTCGAGGGCTTCTATAGAGATTGAAGCCGAAGCCGAAGCCTCATTATCCCTATCGTCAGCCACTCCTCTCCAAGCGTCAACCTCCGGGGAAAATTCGTCAGAATAACCACCAGACTCGACCAACTCATGATCGCGTTTAATCATGCCCATAGCACTATTAAAGCTAATGCCTCTTCACAAAACTAACTAAACGGGTCTACAGGGAATGATCCAAACCCACAAAATAATAATACGACTTAATATAACTTAACACGACTACCAACACGAATAATATAAAATAATTTATATTTATAAAAATTTAACAAAACAAGACTATACTAGACTACAAGTATAATTAAAATGACCACTACCAGTCTGCCAGCGTGCTAATACTTTCAGACTATCAACAGGGCGTAGCTTAACCTTAGGAGCTCAACGCGTCCTACCATTTTACTAGAAAGAATTTTTTTAAATATAGGTACGCTTTAAAAAAACTTGGTATCATATTGTAATGGTTTAATCATATTGATTGCGCACATTACCCCTTGATTAAAGTTTCAATTAATCTATTAAAAATTTACCTCTTATCCTTTATAAACAGCTC
>LSSL01004814.1:0-15863 GCA_001953115.1 Smittium mucronatum
CGTTATGCAATTGGTTTTTTTCTTTTTTTCTTTTTTTGGAAAATATACCACTTAAAATTTTAAATGAAAATTTTTGACTAATCTTGTTTTTCATTTACAGAAATATCTTTATGAAAAGTAAAAAAAACTTTAGGAAATTTTTTGTTGGAAAATTTTAATATTATGTTGAAAAACTTAGGGGCGCATATGCATTCAATTGTGAGTTGATTTCTTTTTTCAAAAGCATTATTATCATTTAAAGATAAACAAAAAACTAGTTGAATGAGAGAATAAATATTCTCGTATCAGATCACTTAATAATTTTTCATTTTTATAGTTAGATGAAATTATTAAATCAGGTTAGCTAGTGGATTGTCACATTTTTCCTGAAAAAATTTTTTTTGGGAAATTTTCCCTATTGTTACTATATAACTATTGAACTAAAATAATACCCAAAATTTGACTTTTAAAAAGAAATTTTTATATTTAAACCTTCGACACCCAGGAAAATCGATTTTCTTTCAATTCGAAAAAAACTAACTCTTTTTTTAGATTAAACTGAAGCATCCAATTTTTTAAAGGCTTATCATGTAGCAGCTCAAATCGAAGTTTCTTTTGTTTAATAATTATTGCATGATAAATTCTTTTAGCTATCAATATTTTATTATTAAATAAGTGTTAAGAATTAATATTAAATAGATTTGGATAATTCCGCCTTTTTAATCCTAAAATTTCAACCAATACAATCGAAAAATTTTAAAATAATGAAATTCATATTGAATATTTTCCATTGATAATGGTAATCGTATACAGGCGACGCATTAGTTGAATTTTTACACTTATTCAAATTAAGATTCATAAATAGTTATTATAAATTCGGAAATTTTAATAATTTATTGGACATAATTGATTATAATTTGAAAAAATAAATTGATTAAAAGATAAAAAAGGTAAATTAAGATTGAAAACAGAGCTTTTATACTCAAAAAAAGATAGAATTGATTGGGAAACAGTTAAATATATTACAAATAAAATAAATAATAAAATTGGATTCGAATTTGGAATTTTAGCATTTTTTTTATTTATATTTAAGATATCATGTATTTTTTTTTCTAAATATTAAAATGGGATTTATCTAAATTTATTCATAAAATTTTCTGCAAAAAGTTCTCTACGATTCCCGATTCGATTTAATTTTTAATTCATATTAATTGATTCATATTAAAATAATATAGAAAATTTAATAGCACTTATATAAATTTCAGCTCTTTATAATTTAGAATTTATGTCCTATTTAAATTATATTTATTATAATTAATCAACTTAAAAGAGTGAATTTTCTCTCAATTAAAAAATATACGGATTTAAGTGTTTTTAATAATTTTTTATGAATAATTTCTAGTTTTTAGGGCTGACATTTAAAAAAAAATTGGTTATTCTTAGTAAAGGTGTAGAATAGATTAATGATAAAATTATTTAATTATATATATTCCATGAAATTTATAATTTTACCTCTTTAACACCTTTAAAGCAATTATAAAATTAAAACATCCTCGCTAAAAAAAAATCATCGATGCCTTTACCTTCAAGCAAAACTCTACGGCCAGAAAATCAATAACAATGGAAAAATGAAAATAAAATTGCTCTTCATTTAGATCTGCCATCACATAATCTGTCAGAAATAAAGATATTTTTTATAAATTAATGATTTTTAACCAATTTAAAAAATAGAAAGCATATGTGTGAATAGATTCAATATAAGTCACGTCAAAAAAGACGTGTGGACAGATTAGATATAAAAAAATGAATAAATTTACATAGATTGCATATTTTAATTAATAATATCAAATACATTTTACAATATACAAAATTTTAGTGATTTTTTTTGTTCTGTATATAATTTTTGAGGTTCCAAGTAAAATTTTAGTGGTAATTTGGACTATAAAATATTCACCACTAATCCATTTTCGCTGATTAAATGTAAATTAATCTTGAAAATAAAGAGAATTCTAAAAATTATGCGACATAATTACTCAGATATAAAAGTACGAATAAATTCTTTATTTTCATTGATTAAATTAATATTAATTTTTTTATTAGTATAAATATTGTTAGATTTAAAAAGGGCCAAAATGCTATTATTAAACTCCTAAAGATGAAGGGTCCAATCTTGTGCATGATTAAAGGCCTTTTATCTTCGAGAGTTTTGAGCCGCAAAAGAAATAAATGCTTATAAAAGTAGTGGTTGCAACGAATGGATGGATAACTTAATTTAGGTATTACAGTATATGATCGCTAATATTCAGATATTTTTCCTTATAAAAAGAGGATAAATTAAGTTTTCGATATAATCTTGGAATAAAAATTATAAGTTTGGGCTCCTATTATCAGATTTTAAACCCACTATAAAACGCCTTCGGCTTTATTAAATAGGAATTATATGGGAAAAAAATTCTTCATGAAGGTGACCCAAATTATCAATGCACACAGGTCAAATTGACTATAAGCAAAGCGGAAAAAAAATATTCAAATATGACACAATAAAAACTTCATATATACTAAGAAATTTTATTGGCATAAGAATTTGTTTTCTGTCATGCGATTGAGTTAAAAGACATTTTATTGGGCCCTTAAACATCTATTTTTTTACTTTATCAATTCTTTTTCACTTTTTTCTGATTAGTATATATATTTTTTGAAATATATTTACATTTTCAGAATTAGACTTCACTTTTTTCTATATAAAAATTATTTATTCACATTTTATAATAAAATTTACATTCATTCTCCATTTTTTTGAATTTAAATTCACCGTGTTATATGAAAATCTACTTTTTAATTATTTATATTTTAATTTTCCGAAATCCGTAGTGGAATTTTCAATTTTAGTTTTTGAAATTTTGAAAAATGATTAAAAACCACAAGCTGCACTTTTAAATTTAGGAGTTGATGCAAAAAAAAATGATTGGTTTTCGATTCGAAATAGTTGGTTTTTGATTCAAAATAATCGTAAAAAAATATTATATTTATTAATTATTCGATAAATCAAGAAAATAGAACTGAAAACAATCACCCAATGAATCCCAAGATGTATTAGCTCCTATCGATTGTTAAATTAAAAAACATATTTCCATTAATAAATAATATCATTAAGGTATTGTCTTTCAGATTTTTGAATTTATTTTTAAAAAACTAGGAAATTATTAACCTTCGATATTTAAAAGTGCTTTTTTCACACTTATCTGTGTATATTAAAAAATTTAACTTTTCAAATTTATTAATTTAACAGATAATATAAAAATAGTAATGATATAATAATCAAGCTGAACAAAAAATAAAATCCAATTTTATTAAATCAGTTCTGAAAGAGTTATTGTGATAAATAAGGACTAAATCTTTTAATGTCCAAGATAAAAAAATGATCAATATATTTTAAAAAATAAATAAACTGCCTAATTTTATTTTTTTCATCATGGAAAAATTATCGTGTTAAGACTGAAAGCTTACAAGAAATTTCGACTACTTAATTCAATTATTAAAAATTTATATTAAAAATTAATGGCTAGTAAAAAATTATCAATTTAATTTTAATATGCGCAATTTATAAAATAATTAATCATGAAATATTATTGGTAAAAGAATAGGCGAAAATTTTCGCAGTTAAATAGGAAATAGATCTCTAACTACACCACCAAATTATATCAATGATTAAAGAATTTATATAATATATTTCTCATAAATAAATAATCTCTAAAAAAAAAATAGCCATTCTTTAATTAAAAATATTAAAAAAATATATATTGAGGAATTAAATGAATTGCAAAAATTCACAATTATTATTCCAGTTAAGTAATTATGGAATTAAAACGAAAAATGGCATTTTTTTAATTTTTTAATGTCCCATTTTAGATTTGTGGGGGTTTTTAAATAACAGCAGAAACTTTTTTTTTCTTATAATCGTTATTTATTATAAATTTTTTCATTTAATTGACGTGCTTGCTTTTTTGAAGATATTTTATTTTTAACACAGAATCAACTTTATTTGAAACTTTTATCAAATTAAATATTAATTACAAATGATACGAGAATATTTTTATTGATAAATAAATTTTTTGGAAAAAATGGGTAATACAGTATTTTTTCCGAATTTAGGAGCGTTTAAAAAGTATAATTTTAGTCAAAATTCATTGAATAAAAAAATTCTAACAATATATCAAGCCGATATATTTTCTGATTATTTCGGATTATAATCACAAAACCAAAAAAAATATTGAATGATTATAAACTTATTTTTAAATGTTAATAGTTACGCTTTATATGCATATTTTGATTTTTATAAGCACTTTTAATCGAATAATTTAGTTTTGGCTCTAAACTCGAATTAATTGTGGCCAAAAGATCATAATCTTTTGAATCGAAATTTTTGTCATTAAAATATATATATGCACTATTATTTTGGTACTTAAAAGGAACTTTTAAAAATTTTCAGTAATAAATTAACAAATGGGTGCTAATTCTTAATGAAATTTAAAAAATTAACAGCAAGTTTATTTCGAAACTCTAATATTTTTTCCTTATAATTTGAATTTTCGAAAACCTTACTCTTCAAAATTTTATTAAACTATTAAAGAATAACTATATGTATATATTGGAGATTTAATTATTGGTTAAGATAAATTATATAAAATATCTATTGATATAAAAAACATCGAAAAACCTAGCGCATGAAATGTATAGTTATAATTAAGCAACCGATAAAATAAAGATTTTATAATTTGAGTGGTCCACCATACTCTCGATTTTTTAGTAAATAATCTCATAAAAATAACCATTTGTAAATATGAAATTTATTTATTAAGCCTGAAATAAAGTTTCTAGCAGGGACAAATAGCTCAGGGGCATGGGTCTCAAAATATAGAAACTTTTTTCTAGTTTTATATGGAAACGCAAAATTTAACACAATTTTTTAACACAATTTTAAATTTATCGAATTCCCATTGACCCAATAGAAATTTAACCAAATGGATGTATTAAAAATTAAAATCGATGAAATCCTTTATTTTACATTTTATGAGCCACTTTGAGACCTTTTATTTTTTTCAAAACATAAAAAAACATCATTAATTACCAACCGTAAATAATATCAAGAGTTTAAGAATAAAAAACAACTTAAAAATATTCTAATTTTTTCAAAAGCGCTTTAATTTAATAAAGATGCTTACTTATTTAGATTTCATTAAAGAAATATATTAATGTTGAATATAATCAAATTATTTAATTCTGAATAAATACTTTCTAGATTTAATAAAGATATCTTTTAAATCCAGATTTTATAATATGAATGCTAGTTGAAAATTTTATTTAGGCGGAATTAAAATTTGAACTATTTTACATTTGAACACATTTATTATTTCAAAAGACTTTGGTTGATTTTTCTTTTGGTGAAATAATGTAAAAAAAAATTAAAGATTTAATAATTTTTTGCTGACTAATTTAATTCGCTAGTAAATTTCTCATTAACTTAAATTTAAATTTTTTAAATATATTAGGCTACCAACGCAATACTTGCATTTGATCTATCACATTAAATTTTATCGAAAAAAATGGAATTTATCAAACTAATACTCCATTTGTAAATTTAATAAACCTTTCTGATAACAATTGGATAAAAAAAATTGTAAATAAAAAAAGGTTGTTTTATATAACCGCCAGTAATTTCCATAAATTCTAAAATATTTCAAAAAAGTGGTTTGATTGATAAAGTCTATTATTTATAAAATTATCTAGGTTGTATTAAAATAGATTTCATGTTACGCGATGAATACTGTGTATAAATATAAACGCATTTAAATTTTTTTTAACTTTTTTGTTTTAACCACAGTTTTATTAATATAACCACGATAAGTTTACGAATTGATATTATATTGATATTAAGCTTTTATTTCTTTTTCCCAATATCAATGTATTACAATTGAAGTTTTAAAAATTCCCTTTTTTTTTCGTGCCAAAAAAATTTCAAGAAATTATTTATATATAGAAGCTTTTAAAACACTCTAATAAATATCTTTTTATTAAATTATGTTGATTTTTTATAATCATTTTCTTGAATATTTTTTAGTAATAGAAGCAATATGGTGCAAATATATATATGTGATTAAAAATAGTTAACGGACAGAAATTAAATATGGTATTATAGGGGAAAAACAAAGAAAAAATATTGAAAATCATATTAACATTAGTAAATTACAATTTTCTGAAAGTTTTTTGGTCTGTTAAAAACGTGCTTTTCGGTCAAATTTTTTCAATTTTTATTTTGATAAATCTGTTAAACTTTGATGAAAAAAATATAATTAGTCAGTTCTGATTTATATTAAATTGTGTGCGTTTATTTTGTAAAATAGGTTTCACTTTAATATAACATAATAATTTTATAAATCATAGATTTTATCAATTAAACCACTTTTTTAAAAAAATTCTGAAATTATCGAAATTACGAGCAGTTATGAAATTATTTTTTTTTATTTTCAATTGGAAAATATTTTCACTAAAAATTATTATCAAAAATGCTTTTTAAATTGATAAACGGATGATTATTTTAAAAATTCCGTTTTTATTTGATAAAATATAGCGTGATATGATCAAATGGAAATATGCATTGATAGTCTATATGAAATTTTTTAAAGTCTTATTTACAATTTTTTTTCTTGGGCGTGAAAAGCTAATGGTAGTTTTTGTTCGATTTTTCGTAAATTAGTATAATTAGCCACATTTTCGTGCAGCTTATCATATTTTTGTAGTATAACAGGCTCTGTGTAGTAAAAAGGGTTTTTTTTCATTGAAGGATACTTGCCTTTTTATTGGTAAAATCTGATAATAATAATTCCTTTTTCTTTGCAACACATAAACTAATTTTAAGATAAATATGTGTTTGCTATCACTATAAAATGAAATACATTTAAAAATCAAAAATAATCAAACAATTCATAAATAAAGGAAACGAAAGAAAAGTGCATGAATATAAGGAGAAAATGATATCTCATAACATTAAACATATGGGAGATACTTAACCCTTTCTGGATACAAATCTTTTCCACTTCCTATTTTCAGCATTAGCAACTTGAATTGGCCTAATTTCTTGGTTCATCCAATAATATACTTTTTTTTAATGATTACGTTGAACAAAAAATGAAAGCAATTTTTTTATCATGTGCTCTAAAAGGGTTTAATAGAACAGAAGTTTTATTTTGACAAATATTGTGTGCTAATTTAATTTCAATATAAGATTGGTTTAATAGCACTCGTAATTTTCATAAATATGGTAAATTTTCCTGACTTAGATTCCTCACAATTGTTATTTGCTATATTATGTTTTAACTAATAAATAGCGGGTTATTACAAATACATTTTTAACAAAAAAGAATAACTTTGTTTTTTTAAGTAAAGTGTCTGGTACACTAAAGAATCTCCTATATGGGGATTTATTTGATGAAGCAGGCACTTTAGTCTTGTCTATTTTTTATTTCCTTTTTCGGATTTATTAAATTAAATAAAATTACTTCTGATCTTGGTAATGTACCAATAAAAATAATTTCGGATATAAATTTGATAATTTGTCGATATATTGAACCAATATTATATACATAACAAACAACCAATGAAACAATTGAAACAAGATTCTTGTTTACCGAATAATCTCCCATATGGGAGATCCTCTTTGAGATCGGACATTTCACTATTAAATTTTTACAGCTTTCTTGATTTGGAAATATGGCGCTAATTAAAATATAAATCTATTGGTTAATATATTTTAGAATTATAAAAGAATCTTTCTATTTGCAGAATTTTATTAGAGTTGCTATTTTTCTTAATATTTATTGGCTTGATGATGATATAAATTGATATTAGTCAATAGTTTGAACAGTGAAAAAAAGTCCATTCCTGAAAAGAATCCCTTTGTATGTATTCTATCCTATCAAGATTTAAGGATTTTTCATCTGTTATTTATTATTAAAATATTTATAACTGGCGTGAATCTTAGGCTTAATGTTTGTATTAGCTAAAAATGAAATATTAGCCAATTAAATCTTTTATAAAATAATAGAGAAGAAATAAATTCAGTTTTTTAGATTTTACCAGTGAAGACAACAATAAAAACTAATCACTATCAATAAATAAGCCAATAAGTTATTTTGGTATTGGTGATGAGGTAGCTGATTTATTTTCATTTGACAAATAAAAAATTCCCATCAAATGGACGTTTTTCTATTAAGCACCTGCGCACCAAGGATTGTAGATCAAAAGCTTTTTATTTATAACGCAATCCATTGGTAATTTACGGATTTCAACATATAGCTGACACTGTCGTGTATAGCAGAAAACGGCCAATTGAATACTTTTATTTTCAAAAATACCAGCAAATAAAGACAGACTTTGGCAGCATAATGATGTATTTCACACTAATCCTTTGCAATTTATTTTTGTTTGCATGCTTCAAAATGATAGACTTGTACTAATACATACAAATATTAGAATTTAGTTCACACAAGATAACCTAATACATAAAAGCTTCCATTGTTTATATACTTAGCACATCAAACCCCGTTATTTTCTTTTACCATTCATCACAAGCTATTTTGATGTGAATATTTTTCAGCTTTCACATATCCCCTTCGATAAGGAAAATTTTGCCTTCTTATATTTTTAAAAAAAACACATTTACACTTCAATTGGGACACGCTTAAAACTCTAGTGCTATATATCGAATCCGGATCCTGAAATTCCCACTCAGTTTGGTTTGGTATTTGCTGAATTACGCAGTGGTAGTATGTACTTTTTAAAGACCATATTATCAATATAATATAAGTTAATCTTTTCTCCCTTTTTTTCTTTATTCGATTCTTTCAGATATGATCGATGTAAAGATCCTTTCCCCTAAAGCTTCCGTTGAAAAAGAGGATTCATCTTTATCTTTGAGTGATTTTGAGAAATTATTAGAATCATATACCAAGGTAATTTCATGTTTTTTGCTGTTTGATTTTAAAGATAATAAATTTTTAATATCTTATATTGTAGGGCTCTGAAGCCTGGGTACATTACAGTGAAAATGAATGGGTTCTAGCCACTCTTTCTGATGTAATTGTTGATTACGAAGCAGATAAAATATCTATTTATTTCGAAAGAAAGTTCCTGGAAAATGAGGATTTAACTTCCCTGTCATCAAAGGAAAAAAAGTTAGGCAGCCAGGGAGTATGGGAAGCCCAAGTTCATCAAGATAATCAATCCATAACCTTAATTTTTAAATCCTTCATATCTCAAGTGTGTAAAAAAAGAGTTGAATTGCCTTATTTGAGAAATCCTTTGATACTTGATGGAATTAATGACTTGACCAATTTAAGCCATTTAAATGAGCCTTCAGGTAAATTTAAATATATTAATATTCCATCAAAAGACTTAAATAAATTTTTTTATTATTCTATATTTAGTTCTGCACGATTTGAAATGTCGTTTCGATAAAAAAAAAATATACACCTACTCAGGTGTAATTTTAGTTTCCCTCAATCCATTTTTTCCTTTAGATATTTATGGGGAAAAAACTATGTTGAAATATGTCAATCAAAACAGAAATAAAAATGAGCCTCATTTGTATGCCGTGGCCGAAGACGCCTTCAACGGTATGTCTACAAACTTAGTTAGTCAAAGTATAATCGTTTATGGTGAATCTGGAGCTGGAAAGACCACTTCAGCTAAACATTTGATGAGATATTTTGCCCACGCAAGACGAAATGATTCTAATGAGGAAATGTCAACCGTAGAAAAACAGATTTTAGCAACTAATCCTGTATTTGAGGCTTTCGGAAATGCCAAAACTACCAGAAATGACAACTCTTCTCGTTTTGGCAAGTACATAGAAATATTATTTGGCCATGATAAAAAATCTATAGTAGGAGCTAAAACAAGAACATTTTTGTTGGAAAGGTCAAGAATTTGTAACCTTCCTGACACAGAAAGAAACTACCATATATTCTACCAACTATTAGCTGGATCTGATCATAAAATTCGTAGTCAGTGCTTATTGAGTGACTACGATTGGAATTGTTTTAGTTATTTAAATAAAGGCGGCTGTGGTCAAATTTCCGGTGTTGATGACGCCAAAGATTTTTATTCGACAACTGAAGCTCTTAAACTAGTGGGTATCGACGATGAAAAACAAGAACAGATCTGGAAAGTCTTGTCTGCCCTCCTTCATATAGGTAATATCTCTGTAAAATCCGATAAAAACGGAAACTCATTGGATTCTTTTGACGTCTGCCCATCATTTCAGGCAGCTTCTAAAATTTTGGGTTTAGATCAGAAACTACTTAAAAAATGTTTTTTGAGTAAAACTATAGTTACAAATCGTGATGTGATTGACACTTCGTTGAAGAAATCACAAACAATCGTTTTAAAAGATTCCATTGCCAAGTTCTTATATTCCAGGCTTTTTGACTGGATATTGGGACCATTAAATGATTCGCTGGTGACTAAAAATGAAAATGAAGAGCTGTTTGTAGGCATTCTTGATATATACGGATTCGAGTATTTCGAATCCAATTCTTTCGAGCAGCTATGTATCAACTATGCGAATGAGAAGCTACAGCAACATTTTAATAACCACGTTTTCTATCTTGAACAAGAGGAATACATTAAGGAGAATTTATCCAATTGGGAATTTATAGGGTTTCACGATAACCGTCCATGTATCGAACTCATCGAAGGTAGATTAGGGGTGTTAACAATATTGGATGAAGAGAGTAGATTGGAAGCTGCAACAGACCTAACCTTTGTTCATAAGTTATATAGTAACCTAATTTCTGGGTCTCATCATAAAAGCCATAATAAAAGAAAATCCCACGATCCCAATTCTCCATTCTCTTTTTTTGAAAAGCCCAGGTTTTCTAACTCATCTTTTACTATTTTGCATTATGCTCACCCAGTAACTTACGAGGGTGATGGGTTTTTAGAAAAAAACAAGGATTCAATTTCTGACGAGCTTATGAATCTTCTCAGAGAAAGCAGCTTCCCATTTGTACAAGAGCTTGTCGACTGCAATGAAGTTTCTATTGATTCTCCATCTCACCCGCCAAACTCCACAGTGGAAAATATTCCTGGTAGATCTAGAAAACAAAGCCCAACACTGGGTGCTGTTTTCAGGCGATCTCTCGGTAAACTGATGAAAAAAATATCTTTAACAGAGTTACATTATATTAGATGTATCAAATCTAACACTGATAAAGAGCCTTGGAAATTTGAACCTAGTTTAATAGTTTCACAATTACGATCCTGTGGAGTATTAGAAACTATCAAGATAAGCAAAGCTGGATATCCTTCTAGAATAAATATTCATGAATTTAATGATAGATACCGCTATCTGCTACCCTACAAAACTAGAGCCCAGTTGATTAAAGCTTCAAAAGATATGGATAATACTACCCAAACTCCCTGTGAAAATAAAAAGGTTTTAAAAACATCATTCCAATCAGAATCTGGCTCCAAAAATTTGTCACCGATTTCTTCTCCAAAACTATTTGGGCTTAGCTCCGCAGAAATTAACGTCATTTCTGACAGTTTTAACAATTCTAGCTTAGATTTGGACATTGTCAAAGATGGAGATAGAGATTTAAGTAAATTAATCCTTCAGGTTTGCATTAAGGACTCTAATCAATATCAAGTTGGTCTTACAAAGGTCTTTTTTAGGGCCGGTCAATGGGCAAATTTGGAAAATATGAGAGCTAAGTTTTTTAATTACTCAGCTGAAGTGATACAAAAAAATTACAAAAGGTATATCTATAGGAAAAGATACATCAAACTAAGGGATTCCGTGATAACTATCCAAAGATGGTGGAGGCTTATATACATTGAGCTCAAAATATCACGGTTTAGAATGAAGCACGCTTCAATAAAAATATTTATGTTTTGGAAGTCCCAGAGAGATAGAAAACTTGAAAAGATTCGTATTGATGAGCTAAACTCCAAAAAAGTGGAATTAAATCATAACAAAGATAACATCAATTGCCCAGATTCTCTGCCTATCCGTTCTAGCAGTTTGAATCTCGGAATGTTCTTACCTTATACTTCTTGGATGATTCCAAGGTCCGTTTCTAGACCTAGCATTTGGGTTGATAGGTCTAGATACTCTCTTCTTTTCCGAAATAGAAGCATCGTTTCAAGCGAAGCGAAACAGCACATGATCAATGAGATAAATAAGAATGTGATTAATGCAAATGCGAATCAACCTTCAGGTCAGATTAGAACTTTTAGTGTTGAAAACCAAAACTACCGGACGCGCCTAGAATCTGATCAAACTGATACAGAGACTTTGGTTTTCCCAATGGTTAGCAGAAACTCCTGTCCTGGTGGAATTGAGGCTGATTCAGAAAATTTCGAGGACGTAGTCATGGATCAATCTATATCAGCCAAAAATAGAGCTTATACTCTGCCACTAAATTCCGATGGACTATACGATCTTATGAATTCTATAAACGGTTTTGGAGGTGCTAGGAATGACGCTTCAATTTCTTCAGAAAGTAGTTTAGCTCAAGGGGAACTTATATCCAAATTTGAAGAATTTAGTGTCACTAAAATCTCCAATGTTTCCCAGAAAAAGATTTCCATATTAAATTTGCAAAATGAGTCCAGTTCTTTGTCTGAATACGTAATCAACTCTTCTAATATTAGTAGTGCAAAGATAATTAATAATAGAGTTGAATTGGGCAATGGTTTATATGAATCTTTAAATAATCAGTTTCCCGATCTAAATAATTCAAATGAAAATCAAAAATACATGCAATATAACTTAAATTATAACTTGCAAAAAAATGGATACACACGAGTGCCTCTTACTGAGAACAGGGTGACAAACGGTTATATCCCTCAGGGGGCAATGGGTAGGAGAAAGTATTCTGCATCACACACCATTAGCTCCAATGATATAAAGAAATCATGTGACTCTCTCAGCGAGAAAAACTTTCAAGATCGTAATATGAACTATAAGGGATCCGGAGATAACTTCGGCGACTCCAATCATTATAGAAACAGGAAACCAAGCTCAGTATTTATGAATCAGACAAAAGGCCGTACATCGATAAAATCCGTCGAGTCCATCAATGCCAAAATTCTAAAAAGGATTCAAGGAAGAAGTGTGGAAAATATAACTCCTTCACTTATTCGCCCTAAGACCCCTGTTCCCGACTCTCAAAATAAATTTTTAAGATCTGAGCAGATCAAAATTTTGGAAAAAAAATCCAGAAATGAAAGTCTTAATAACTTTGATAACGAATCCGAGTTTGAAAAAAACTACGTTAAAAATGGCCATAAATATTCAAATGTTAATAGGCTAAATGCTATTACTAAAAACAAGTTTAATAGTCATATAACCACCCCGACAAAAATTGATTTTGGTAGACATACTAAAGCAAGAGCTCAAATCCATTCCCGAAAAAATCACTCCTCGAAGAAAAACAAAGGTAAAAGATCTGCTAATAAAAAAAGAAGCGATAAAAGTGAAAGTTTAATTAGAGTAGAAAACAACGATGGAATTTCTATTATTCTAGACAAGTACCGAGATGGTAGTATTATGATACCAGTAGAAAGTTATGATGTGTATAATTCATTTTATTTATCCAGTGCGATAAACGAAAGCAATGGAACAAAGTTAATCATTTCCCAACATGACACAGATCACCACGGAAAACAGGACTCTCTCTTCTCCATATCTAGTCAAAACTTGGATAAATCAAAAGATTTAGATAATATTTCTAATATTTCTAGCCTACAACATAATATACAGGATGATAGCAATTTTACTGGCTTTTCCACAACTCAGGAGTCTACAAATGGGGATCAAGTTTTTATAAATACAAGGAGCAAATATAGGGACAGTCCATCAAACTACCAAATCTCGCACGATAATACTAGTAGCTGGCGTATATCCGAGAATAACAATATCGATTACATCGAAGAGCCCAAACCAAAAAAGATGTCGTCATTCGCTAACTTCAGAAAAAAAATACCTTTCGTATCCAGGTCCAAATCCAGCAAAAAAAAATAAACGTTTAGAGCACTTTGTATTTTTCCAATGTTTCAATATAATGTTTTTTTTGGTTATTTAAGGTTTAATACAGATGAATTTATTTCTTATTAATTCACATTTAAATTTTAGTAATATTTTACCACTAAAATTGAAACAAGTAATTAAAATCGAAAAAAATTACTAAATTTGTTATTTCTAGTATATTTAAGCCAATAAATTCCACCTAAAAGTCTGCAAATAATATCAAAAATCGAGAGTAGGGCAATTGTCCTAATTAAGTATGATTAAAGAGTTAAATTTTCGAAAATTAAATTTTTTTAGCCCCCTTGAACCAATGCCCAGTGGGTACGGAGCCGCTAGAGTGGCCGAGGGGTGTAAGATGATATATATTTTAGAATTTTCATATTTTTTAAACTTCTTTAAATATTTTTGTACTATTTTTATATTGTTTAAATAAACATTCCGAGAAATTTTTTCTTTCTTTTTGAGTTAAATTGAATTAAATCTTTTGTCTACATGGACTTTAAGTACTCCGATTTGCTAAATTTATACAGATCTATTTGCCACGACGTCAGCTAAATATTTGAACTGGAAATAGAAAATTTTCTGGATGGCATTCTTGCTACCCGTCTGTTAATATAGGAAGATATTAATGGATCACCAGCCTCCTCGAACCAATTCCCAGTGGGTATGGAGCTCCTAGGGCGGTGGAGCGGAGTTGGTTAGGAAATTTCTTCTAAAAATTTTGACGTTTTTTTAATTTTTTATTAGTGTTTTTATTCATTTTTAACAAGTTTAAAAATAAATTATGCATAAAATAAAATAAGATAAACATTGGCCATGAAAATGGCACGAAAAGGCACACCGGTGGCGAAAGAGTTAAGACAGGGATTTGCTTTAATTATATTGAATTAATACGGATTTTTTTTTTTACTCGCAATAAATCAAAATAGAAGATTCAAATTAATAAGGATTTTCCAAAGAAATCAAGCATAAGATTTAATTTAGGTCAAGATTTAGAATTCGGTATGAGTGAATACCGAAATAGAACATTAATGCATAGCTCCTTTGCTTCCTTTAACATCTTTTGAAAAAAAAACGAAGCAGAAAACACAAACGAACTACATGAAACTTTATTTTTTAGTATATTCCATTGTTATATAGTATTTTATGATCCATTCTATAGCAATTTTTAAAATTTTTGAATTTTTAAAAATCATATAAGTTAACAGTTAAGCTTTAAACCTAAAATTGGAAACTTGGTAATAATATAGCGCTTCAAGGATGCCCAGCATCGCCGATTATATTCAATTTTTTTATTAACGGTATTTTTTATGGAATGGAGGGTGTATATGTGCCCAACCTAAGAAAAAAAATATCCCTGGAGCTCTATTTGCTTTAGGTGCTGTAATAATAGCAAATGCACCGGATTCTCTCCAAAATTCATTAAACTCGCTTTGTAATTGGACCAATACTTGGGAAATGAAAATAAACGCGTCGAAGTGCGGAATTCTCATAATCGGCTCAAAAATAAATTATCAATCCATGGCCCGGAGCCAAAATTTGGAAATTCTCCAAAAATATGTATAACTCGGATAAATATTTAATGATGATTGGTCATCGTCATCCAACATTAAAAAAAATAAAACCAAGTCCAGAAATCCATTTTTAGTGTATATATATTTATATCTAGGACTGATATGCAAACAGCAATTAAAGTGAAATTTATAAATCCCTATTGATTCCCATTGGATGTTAGGGTGGCGAAACATTCGGTATGAGCGAATATTGCTATAAATCGATAGAAAGTGAAATT